>JAQIYA010001800.1:0-11516 GCA_034699355.1 Microtritia minima
TGAGTTAATTAAAGTGATGTCTTTTATGTTAAATGAATATTAAGTTATTTACCATAAATACCCCCCCTTTTACTACATTTGGCGTCCGCGACATTTTTCTAAAGAAACTTAAATTAAATTAGTCAACAATTAAGAAGTTAAATGAGTTGACGTGTGAACTGAGAGACGAACACAACAAACTATCGCAGCATTTATTGTTCACTAATCAATGCCTCAATTTGTTGGACAAATAATGAAACGGTTTGACTCTGTTTTGCCTGAATTGTAATTTCGGTCGAAATGCCAGCAATAATGTATGTATTGGACTCACTAGAGAGTGAATACACTTACTGTGTGCTTAACAATGACAAGTACGCTAACTTTAAACAACTGAATTGCAAGCAAATGGTTGTCGCCGTTAATCTGATCGTCACTCGCTGTGACTGACGTGACTGTCTGTGCGACTGATGCCACAACTGGTGCGACGAGTGGTGCGCTCACTGCGATCGAGTGATGATCAACTACTCACTATAATGAAGGGATCACTTGCTGACCATCACTGGTGACAACTACGTCAAAAGAGCGCAAAGAGGATGCATAACAGTAAGCGATATCAGTTATGTTTGTGGACATTGAGTGAAGAAATGGGAGACAATTGTGAAGAGTATAGTGAAGAATGGGTTTCGTTCAGCGAAATGGGTTTAGACTGTCGTCTGTTGAGAGCGATGTCAGCGCTCTGATGGAAGAGACCGACACTGATTCAGGAGAAGGCGATACCGCTGGCCATCGAAGGCAACGATATCCTCACGAGAGCGCAGACGGGAACGGGAAAGACGCCCGCGTTTGCAGTACCGATCATTAACGGGTTGTTGGTCTCGGAGAGGCCCGATGTAGTGGTCGGAACGCCGAGTCGTGTGCTGATGCATATCGAGACGAAAGACTTGTCGCGCATCACAGACGAATTGCGGTTCATAGCAATCGACGAGTCGGACCTGATGTTCACTTTCGGCTATGAACAGGACTTGACTCGAGTGTGCGCTCACTTACCGAAGATGGGATGTCAGGCGTTCCTTGTCAGCCACACTCAACCCCGATGTGAAGAGTCTGACGGCACACATTCTCCACAATCCAGTGGTACTCAAACTGCGAGAACCAGAACTGCCCGAAAGCGACCGATTGTTTCAGTACCACATCGAGTGTGAAGAGGAAGACAAATACGTGTTAATGAACGCCTTGTTTAAGCTAAACCTGATTCGCGGCAAAAGCATTGTATTCGTCAGTTGTGTCATTGATTGTCGACCATTTGAACTACTCTGAGAAGAGTGCGAGAGTAGACACCGAAACCGATTTCGATCTTAAGCTAAGTATAAAAATTTGAGGTTAATAATTAAAGGATAAACAAAAAGATTATGATTTTAAACGGATAATTTTTAATAGTTAAATTGAATAGTTAGCTGACGGCCACGGCGAGATAGTGGGAACCGGGCAGCTCGATTTAATTTATTTTAAATTATGAGGAGACTTATTAGTGGATATAATCGGTTTATTTTAATGTCACAAAAATTAGTGTATAAATGTAAAAATGCAGTGTAAACAGAAATGTATATAAACTTGTATAGAATCATTCATTTATTATTAGGTTTATTTCATTTTAGACATGTATATAAAATAATTGTATAGAAATATGTGACATTATTGATCATAATTTATAAACAAAAAATATTCGTTTAAAATCAGAATCGGGTTTTTTTAATATCTGCATTAAGAAGTCTTGCCACTACAGATCTGCCTTTATAATATGAGGTTATAAATGAGATTATAAATTAAAGGTTAATTAAAAATTAACTGGGCAGTTAAAGTAAGTTTCTTATTGAGTTAAGAGTTGAAATAAAATTAAAGTGAATAAAGGTTAACCTGAGATTAAGTGAATGTCTTGAGATAGAAGACATTGTTTGAAAATTAAAATGTACGTACATGCCAAGAGAATTACAGCTGTAATTAGAAGAGAGAGGTGATGTGTATTTGGATCAAAATGAGATAAAAGCCTTATGAATTAAGAATAAACTATGTGTTTAGGAAAATGAATAAAGTCAATGCTATAGCTGAGAAAAGTGCTGTTGTATTAAAATGAATTCATTGTCGACAATGTATAAATTATAAAAAGGTCTAGCACTTAAGTTATGATATAAGGCGTAAGAAAATAATTGAGTTAAAATTAAGAAATGAAATAAATGATTTGTTCATGAAATCACCGGTGATGTATAAATGTGTATTGAGAAATAAGCAGATTATACGTAATGCAGATTAAGAGAAATGATGTGTAGTGTGGCACAAAAAGTTGTTTTAAAGATTGTAAAGTTTTAAGAATTTGTTTGTCTAAAGTTTGAAATGAATTGTAAAATAAATTGACTCGGCGTGAATGAGTATCAATTTATTAGATTTTTAATTGTAACAAAAATAGACAGTTTCTTATAAAAATTATTTGTAAAAACTTATTTTAAAATTTCTAAAAACGAACCTATAATGAATAAAACTAGTTTTATTTTCTGTAAAGCGGGGTATATGTAGGAGGATATGGATGTTAGTGTTTTAGATATAAATTTTATATAAGGAATTTGTTATGATTTAAATGTGAATGTCATCCTGTTCTTGACATACATAATTAGATGATTGTCTGTTTATATTTCAGTGTATGAGTTATACTCCGTGAGCTCAGGTTGAGCTGAGCTCACGTAAAGCTATATGTATTATTCGTGAGTTAATTAAAGTGATGTCTTTTATGTTAAATGAATATTAAGTTATTTACCATAAATACCCCCCCTTTTACTACAATATTATAGGGTGAAATAAAAAAAATTAGTATCTTTTCTTCCAACTCTTATTTCAGTCGAAAATCTAATAAAGTAATGAATTTGTAAATACAATTTATATTACAGTTTATTGTCTTTTGAAATATTCATAAAATTTTAATATATTTTTTATATACAAATTCTTCTCTTAAGTCACTGTCAGATAGAATATTAAAACAAATTCTAATCTGTTAATTGTATATTAAATATAAAAATAAGCATGAATTTAATAATGAGTGAATTATTAAATATAGTAAATTTTCATTTTATTGACGATTTAAAATATTAATCAAAATTTAAATTAAAACTAAAATCTAATTTTACCGATAATACTTTTAAGTTACTATGATATAAAATTGAAAAGAAAAGAAACTGTAATATAAAATTTTATCCATAAATTTATCAATAATTATTAAATTATAAATATTATTTTGTTTGCCACCTATAGATCTGAATGTTTGTTTTTTTATTTACATTTTAATTGAAAATAAAATTTACTGATTTAGAAAATTTATATTAATTTATAATAATTCTCTTATAGCGATGGGAAACATAAATCAAATTTTATTATTTAGATAACTACTTCAAAAATTATAATAAAGTAATGAATTAGTAAATAAAATTTTTTATTACAGTCTCTTACAGTTTAAAAGTTTTTAAAAAATTTCAATTTAGTAATTTATAAAATTTTAAAAAATATATTTATACTATTAAAAAAAATTAAAATACTTGTAAATTACTTATAAAATAAAATATATTGCTGTCAAAAAGAAAATAATAAAGTAATAAATTTCTAGATAAATTTTTATATTACAGTTTCTTATTATTTGAAAGTTTCATAACATTTTTCTAATATATAATTTACAAATTATAGTTTAAAAAAGTTTGTAATATTTAATATATTATATAAATATATTTAAAATTAAATCTTTAATAGTCTCAAAACTTATATTTCCACAGAAAATATGCTCACTGTTGCTCATAAAAAAATTATGAATAAATTCTAATATTTAATAAAATATGTTGTCTATAAAACACTTACTATAAATAATATTGTTTTTATTTTTTTATTTGTTCAAAATTAATTTAAAAATTGCTTTTAATTAAAAAAAAATTAAAATATCAACAAGATTTACAAATTCTGTCTCCAACTCTAACTACTTCGAAGAATATAATAAAGCGATGAATTAGTAAATAATTTTTTTTTACAGTTTCTTACAGTTTAAAAGTTTTATAAAATTTCTATTTTGTAATTTATAAAATTTTAAAAATATATTTATACTATTAAAAAATTAAAATACTTGTAAATTACTTATAAAATAAAAAATATTTTACAAATAAGATTTAGCTAATATATAAATATTTATTTAATATAATTTACAAATTAAAGTTAATTAAACATCTTTAAAACAGTTTTTTCTATCCATTATTGTCATTATTTATATCATTAGTTAAAGATAAAAATATGCTTATAATTGCTTATAAGATTTAAATTATAAATGATTTCTGACGATAAACATATTTTTGAAATAATTTCACAAATACTAGCGTTTCATTTTAATTTATTATAGTATAGTATCTCTATTAGTATTTATATTAAATAAAATGTTTTATATATCGTTTACTAATTTTTGTTAATATCAGCTAAAATAAAATAATTGATATATTTTGTTATATAAATTATTTTTCATTTATTGAACAATTTATAGCTAAAATGAAAACATCTATAATTTAATTATATTTTGTATTATCTATTTGGAAAAATTTCTCTTTAAGTAGATTAATATAAAATTACAAGAAATTTTTTTTATAATTGGTTAAAATTTTATTTGCAAAAATATTATAAACAAACTTTTTTTCTCATTTTTAACAAATGCTTATTAATTTGAGCGCAAAACTAGCAAACAATATAATAAACAGATGCGCGAAATTGGCGCCAATCAGACCAACCGCTCGATTGTAGTCCACAAACAGTGTCTTAGAGTTGCTCACAGTTTTACTCTCGCGAGTCGTAGTGAGTGTGCACTTATAAAGACCCTTCGCCTCGACAGTTGGATCATTGATCTTAACATTTCCGGCGCCGACCCTCACGAGCTGATAGCCTTCGATACCACGAATACCTTTTACTTCATCTATTTTCAGCAAAAAAAATATCAGAAATAAACTGTTATTTTGTTTGCACACAATTATTGTCAAATACCTGTTACAAGTGTATTGCTAACTATATTATAGGTTAGGTTATAGAAGACTTCGTCGTCCTTATCGATGGTTAACGAGTTGAGCGACTCATTAGTGGACAAAATATAGCTGCAGTTCGTGAAGTACGAGTCCCTCTTACGCAGCGATTCGGGCGCGTAAAAGCGCGATATAACCGGTTGCCAGTCGTCGCCGAAGTCGACAAAATAGTCCACCGTTTCGGTGGCGGTCGTGTTGTCTCGGGTGCGCACCATTACGGCTATCGTGTATTTGCCTCTCATTTTGCTGACCGCGTGCTTGATTTTAATGCCGTCATTATAGGCCTCGACTTGTTTACTATCGATACCATCTATGCTTCTTAACTGAGCTGTAAATTTTAAAAATATCATTGTTTGTTAAAATCTAATGTAAACAAAAAAATATTTAGTTTAAAAAATCTTTACGATTGGCTGAGCTGTTATAGAAAAGGTTGTCGTTTAAGCTGATCGCTAACCACAACATTGTCGAGCCCTCCGCCACTGTGCTGTTGATCCAGAAATCGTCTCCTCTGCCGAGTTTGGCCGGAATGGACACATAAGTGATATATTTGCTGGCGTTTATACTACTGGTCGAGTACTCCACAAACTGCTCCTTCGTTAGCGTTCTCTGATCGCTACCTCTAGTAGTGGTCAGTTCGCAGCGATACCAACCCCGAGACCAGTCCATCGCCTCAGTAATCCTAACCCTTCCGATCTCACCCCTGATTGTGTTCATCTTATACTGACTCAGTTCTCCCACGTCTTGCAGATAGGCTTAAGTAATAATAATAAAAATTTTTATTACAGTTTTTAATTTACCAAAAGTTTGAGTTAACTCTCATTACTCTTATTTTTAAAATAGCTGTAAAACACTTCTCCATCTTTACTGATGTTTAACGAGTACAGCCACTCGTTAGCCGCCAATATATAACTGCAGTTAACCCAATAGTCGTCTTTCGGGTGCAGAGCGTTGGGCACAACGAATTCGGTGATTATCGGTGACCATATCTGTTGTTTATTATTGAATTTAATAACCCTCTTCTCGTTAGCGGTCATAACAATGCCTTTCGACGATCTCACCCACAGATCGCACTTGTATTCGCCCTCAAAGTCCTGATTAGCTGAGGTAAACTTTACCGCTCCCGGACTGGTCTTTATGGCGCTGATCTGAAACACACTCACTTTAATGTTGGCCTTCGTATCGATGGTCGCTATGGAAATAATTTAATTTTTTAAAATTCATTTCTAACTTATGGTTTGTCAGTTTGTTTACTTTTATTATCGACGTAAGTATAGAAAACGATGTTGTCTTTGCTGAGCCGAAGCGAGTCGAATTTCTGGCCGGTCTGTAGTGCGTAACTGCAGTTCAGCACAAAGTCGTCGTTCAGATCGACAGACTCGGGCGCACTGAAACCGGTGATTACGGCTCGTTCGTCGCTCTGTGTTGTCGTCGGTATCTTTGTTGTAGTGGTCGTCGTGGTCGGCGGCGGTGTATTGTCACCGATGATCCGCAGCTCAATCTCGTTACTTTTGGCTTCGATCACATGATGGTCTTCGGCGTACGCGTAATATTTGCACAGATATTTGCCGGCGTTTGACTGGCGAACCGCTTTGATGAGCACTCGTCCCGGTTTGTCAAACACCTGTATCTGATCGGCGCTCAGACCCTTAACTCCAAACTTTAATGCTTTACCGCTACCTTTTTTTATTAAAAAAAATGATTTTAAATAATTAAAATTTTCTAATTTAAATTTAATTTACATTACTTTGATCGCTAAGCTCATAAAAATTTTCTCCGTCTTTGTAGAACTTGTAGCCCATTTCCGTTTCCTTTCCGTTCAGAGTTCCGGTACAGTTGGCCCATAGATCGCGGCCGGACTGATACGGTTCGGTCGGTATAGTCCAGTCGTAGCTCTGAACAGCGTGCGACTCACTCGAGCCGAACAGACTGTACACAATTAGTGAGACCAAAATCACGGACAGAGTATTCATTTTGAAAAATTAAATTTGTTTAGTTGTTTGAAAATCTTTAATAGAAATAAAACTTTTAAACTGTAAAATATAAAATTTATTCGCGGCTTATTTGATCGATATATTCAATGGTCTTGAATAAGAAAAAATAAGGATTTTTGTTTTAATAAGCAATATTTTGTACTTAATCGACATTTACCTGTTCGAGTGTTTGTTTGCTTTATGATTAGATTAATTAATGCCTGTTTAACTAGAAATGCGTTAATTTATTATACGTTTTTATATTATTGTCTGTAAACATAATTTATAAAATAATACAATTTTTTCTACCACATTATAATTTCATTTTCATATTTTATTATTCAAAATCTATTGAAAAGTTAATTTTAATGTTTTTTTAAAAAATAAATATATCACCAAAATTTCTATCTACTTATAGATCAGCAAATCTCTATCAAAGTTTATGCAAAATTATACTCGAAATAAAATAGAAATGACTCCCAACCCAACCCGTACTCAATGATCCCGAAATCTAATTTCGTTTAATCAAATTTTTAATTCCTACACTATTGACGCCTGTGTCGCACATTTAGCCCACACATTAGAGATTATTTGCATGCCTTCATAGTTCAGTGATTTATGCCGTATTAAGAAAATAAATTGCATAAACAGTTGTTAATATTTTTTGGCAAACTTTTCTAATAAATAATGACGTGATTTTTATTATAAAGAGAAAATAATTTATTACTAGTATTTAAAAATTTTAACATTAGATTTCTATAGTAGAATTTTAGAAATATATAAATTTACATTCAGTTACTTTCAATCGATAATATATAGTAATTACATTAATGTTTATTTTATATGATTTTAAATTGCGTAATATAGAAAAAATTTCTTACAAATAGAGTTAACATTTTAAATATCAATACTTTTGTTACCTTTTTATCAAAACTTAAAGATATTGTTATTTTATCTAACATTGAAAAGAAATTTAATAAAGTAAAGACACCGACAATTAATTGATAATGAAA
Organism: Microtritia minima; assembly: GCA_034699355.1. Taxonomy (NCBI): domain Eukaryota; kingdom Metazoa; phylum Arthropoda; class Arachnida; order Sarcoptiformes; family Euphthiracaridae; genus Microtritia; species Microtritia minima. Next base: position 8,047 of record JAQIYA010001800.1, read on the forward strand.
TTTATCTCTAATCCTAGTATTGAAAGGAATCCTATTTATATCCAAAGTCTACAATAAATAATGACTCACACAATAAGTGATGAATATTTGCTAATCTGATATAATTATAAGTGATTAATCCCTCTCTACATTTTTCCCTATTAAAGGGAAAAAATGATTTTACTATTTATATATTAAATTAAAAAAATTTTCAATTCCAAAATATTTCAATTCATTATCAATCGTCCAGTATTTATATTTTTAATAGTCGAGTCCTCACAGAGAAAAGTCAAAAAACATTCATTTGGAAAAAACAATTTAACATTTCAGGCCTTATTTCAAGCATAAGAAATTTTCTTTCTTATAAAAAATAATAGCTGCCTATTTCGATGAGCACCCAAACCACCGCCCACTTGACCGCTGCGCCGGACGTGTCCGCTCCGTTCGGGTACGCTGACTTGTCGGTAAACTCGACCATCACGTTACGGGTGGTCTTCGAGTACGCGCCGTTCGCCTGTCTAAACATGAGCTGACACTGATAGTCGCCCCGATTTTTCGGGTGCGCGTCCCGAATCCGGAGCACACCGGCGAGCCGGTCGTACGCGTCGAGCTGATACTTGCTTAACCCCAACACCGAAAATATTTGCGCCGTCGGTTTGGCTATAATTTTTATATTTTAAAAATTAAAATTAAAGTTTACAGTTTTAAAAATTAATTTTTTGGAATTTACTTTGATTTTCGTATTTGTAGAACAGCTGATTATCCTTTAGGAACGCATAGCCGGCGAACTTTTCCTGGCCGTCCATATGACCGGAACAGTTGGCCCAGAAGGTGTCATTTTTAGCGATACGGGCCGGCACTGTCCACTCGTCCACGGACGCCGATTGGCTCGCTGTCGGCCAACTAAATACCGCTATAGCGATAAACGCAATATAGATATCCATTTTAGAAAAATAGTTATTTTGTATTATATAAGACTGTAGTAAATTATTATATAATTTCAATGCTATGTTAAGTAATAGTTTTGCAGCGCTTGGCATTCAATGTCAAGATCACTACTAAATATGCCTTAAAAATAAAATAATTAATTCAATTAACTGTAATAAAACTATTTTTTTTTGTTATAAAAATATAAAATTTCATAGGAAATACCCTATCAATTAAATGTAATTATCGAAACCAAAAGTTAAAAACTTTTATTCTCATTTTAAACTACTTTTACATTTTATATTATGCTCTAATTTTATTAATGCGCTATATTTTATTGCATTTATTTGTAATTAAAAAAAATTTTTAAACTGAATATAATTCAGAAAATTTTTTCAAAAATCTTTTTTTTTATTTGGTTAATATTTCGCTAATTAATTCCGAGAAAATTTCGTTTTATTTTTTAATCACTCATTTTTCAGTAATGGCTTTTTCGATATAAATATTGTAATTGTAATGATTTTTTCCCACAAAAAAATATTGCCTAAATTTTTTTTTGCAGTGCGCCTAAAATATTGCACAGTATTTAAACAATCGATAATTCGCGTATCCGTAAAGTCAAAAATCCAGCAAAACCTTTACAATATTTTTGTTTCAATGTTATCGATAACGTCCGCAATCAGAACTCGGCAAACATAAAACACTAATTAGTCAATTAGACGACTCACTCGAGCCGAGTCGAGATAATTGCTGCGACAATTTTAAATAACACTATTCGCCAAAGAAAAATGATATAAATTACTGCCAAACAAAAACAGCAAATCCGAAACTTTATTTAAACAGTTTAAATAATTTTTTAAAACATGTACCAACAAATCAGTCCATTTAATTCATTTTCATTTTTATATAAGTATACAAAATATGAATTTATAGAAATTGAATGTCATATTTAAATAAAATTAAATAAATGCTATATTTAATAGCTTCTATATCCGCTTAACTCTTTGTCTTATATGCTTATATTTTAACAGCAAATAATATTTTTAAGAATGATTCTCAAAAAATGCATATTTGCTTGAAATAAATTTTTCTAATCATAAGCAAAATATTATTGTTCAGACTGGCATTAAAAATTAAAATGTTAATTCAAAGAATTGACAAGAATTGTTCTTTTTTTATTACTGAAAATATAAATTTTTATAAAATTTAAATTTGTTGAATTAAATGTGAAATAAATTTTTGTCAATATTTTTTTCTAATTAGAATAAATGTTTGCCGAAACGAAAAATTAATTAATAAATAAAAATTAAATATTAATTTAGATTAAAAAATAGAGATTAATAGTATGTCCGATACGGTGATAAGAGTGATAGAGAAAAAGAAAGAGAAGAGTAGAGAGTGATAGATATATCTTAATAAATTTTATAAAATTATGTTTTGGTGGCGAAACAATGGGATAGAAAATAGCAAATATTATTAAGCAAATTATATTTTTTAATATTTACTATTTTGATTAAAGTCAAATAATGTGATAATATTTTTAAATATAATAAAACTATTGTTGTATTTCATATAAAATTTTACTAGTATTACAGGTAAAACAGTTTAATTGGAAAAGTTTTATATATATAAAGTATATATTATATAACATTACTATAAATTTACAGTTTAAAACAATGAATATTAAAATATTGAATTAAATAATAAAATCAGTTTATGGAACCCCTGCTGCCATCTATCGGTTTCGTTCGAAATCAAAAATGCGAAAACTCCTAAGTTTTAGAAGTTTTTATTTAATGTCGCATTGGATGCGACAAATAGAACATTATAATTATAATGATTAACACTAATAAGTGACGCCTCGTCGTTCGCAAATAGCGACTCGTCGGCCGGATATAGGATAAGCAGATCACCGAATTGAATGCTCGACGCGCACACTCACACAGCCGAAGCAGTGAAGCACTACCCCTCATCACATACTACAATCACCTTTCATGTAATATATATTATGCGCATTTTGTATATATACATGCATTTTTTTAATTTCTGCAATTTTACAGTTTGTAAAAATTCATTACAATATTTATTAGTTGAGATTGATTTTTGCAATAAATGTTTTAATAATTATAACAAAATTAAAGTTAAATTATTTTCGACATAGAATTGTTGCATAGAGTGGTATAACTATAACTAATTCAGAAGAATAAAATATAAAAACTCTGTGATTTGGTTAATATTAGATTTTGTCAAACTATTATTTGTAGAATTAATGCTTTGATAAACTTTAATTAAAAATAAAGACAAATAAAGACAAATAATTAACATTTTTATTTTATATTGAGATAATGAAAGCAAGTTATTCTGAATTAATAGTTTTGCTAATTTATATGTGTATTTATATGTTATTTTAAGAAATTAATTATTTAATGTATAAAATTGAAAACTATTTTAAAACTTATATTAACATAATATATTAGGTCTTTAACATAGTAATGACGCAAAATGACTTTTTAAACAATTTTTTAATTTTACAAAGTACTATATAACTTTGATCTATAATATAT
>JAQIYA010001801.1:0-11513 GCA_034699355.1 Microtritia minima
ATTGAAGATTATACATATTTTTTAATAAACTTTCGTTCGAAACAATGTGTGGCTTATAATAAATCTTTTTAATATTTTTTTTTGTAATTGAGTGTCTATTATACTATCATTAATGGGAACTATCATTAAAATCTTAAGGAAAAATTATGTCTGATTTTATTTTGCGATTCTATGCGGTTATCCGAGATCGGCAGACTTACAAATCGAACCGAACCGCAAACCGCATACTCTTAAAAAATACCATTTGAACAGCGGATATCCGCGGATATGTCCGCATTGCGGTTCAACCTCAACACCTTTAGTTTATACTATATTTTCTGAATCTTTTTATAGTTGACAATCCCTTATTTAAAATTTGGATAACAATTAAAATTAAAAACAGTTATTTATTTTATTTTTATATTTATTTAAATTATCTCAAATATTTCTTTTAAAAATTTGATTCAACAATAAATAAAATTGTTTCACCTCTTAAAATATTATTATTTTAAGTTTATTATTATTATTTTAAACACAATAATCCAAAACATTGTTGACGACTTACACGCGAACACAATTATTTTAATAAGTTTTAGAGATAATTATAAATATTATTATTTCTTATTTCTGAAATTTAAAAAATGTATTTTAAAAATAAACAAATGTTCATTATTTATCAAAAAATTTAATTGCAGTGTTTAATATAAACTAACGTTGAAAATATAATCATTAGATGTAATAATAAATCTTCATAACATTATCATATTATTTAATTTGAAATCAAAATTAACTCATTTATATTTTATTCTCTGACTAAAAAATATTTGAAGGTTAAGAGAATATGCAAACAATAAGGAAATTATTTAATAAACAATTGAACTGCTATTTAATTTGATTATATTATATTATTAATATTAATAATTATATTATTGTAAAATAAACACAATATTCATATTAAATTTAATTAAGAAATTTAATATATTTTTAATATAAAATTGTTTCTATGTATTTCAATGTATTCAATATTTTTCAAGTATTGTACCAATTTTTTAGACAAATTACTTTCGCTGATGCGCTTTGTTTCGCATTGAGCCAAACAAATAGCACTAATAATTTCATAACATTAACTTTTACCGATTAGACCTTCGATTATGATTATTTGCCATAAATGATTGATTAGCACCTCAGGTCTTAACACTTAATTGTTACTGTTTAAACAAAACTATTATTTTATTTCTCATTTCTATCAAATAGCCTATTGTTAGACGTCTACGCAAATAGAGCCTGAGTGGGAAATTTTTTGCTAACTCTCCAGTTTGAAAGCACTCGTGTCAGGTAAATAAATCTTATTATGAAATTTACGTAAACTCTTCTTTAAACCGAAATTTGTTAGTAAATGCGTTGACTCTTTGCGTTGATTTTCTGCTAAAAACAGAAAGCCTTTAGATTTCCTTGTATTCAACATTTAGAGTTAGTTCTCCTCGAGAAATGAAAATATTATTATTAGACAATTAAATGTTTTTTTTTATATTTTCTTGTTTAAATTAAGTTTAAATGAGAAAAAATATGCAAATTTGTAGTAACTTTTAAGGCAAAACTTTCCGCTTCATTGCCTAATAGCGAACTTATTGCCTCTTAAGCGTTGGCGTCAGTAAACACATAATATAGTTTTGAAGTTGATTCTCACACGAATGTTGTTTTCATTTAAATATTTTCATTTTAATTTAATTATATGATGAAAGCGAGAGTATGCATAGTCTTCATTGCTTATCTCGCATCGATTGCGTGCAAAGATTACGAAAGTGATAGTGAATATAGTGATTACAATAATGATGACTATCATGTTGAAAATGTTACTCTCATTTCTAATAACGCATCTCAATCCGGATTAATCAATCAAACAGGTATAACAGATATAATACTTTTCTCGCAACGTTCTTAGTATTTTATTCTTTATAAATTTATTTTACTATCTTAATGTTTACAAGAATAAAATTTTATTTTCATCCACTTGTCGATTTTTGAAAAAGTTTCATTTTTGGTTTAAAACAAAAAGTATTTTTTATAATAAATAAAACTGTCCGATAAGTCGAATTAGGAGGGTCTGAACATGGCTGACCCTAAGGGGGTGGGAAAATGTTAGGAGGTGTGGTCAAGTAGTGTATCGTTTTACTCGCAATGATGTCCCGAATAGAATGAAGGGGTCTCGGGTTAAGATGGCCTAAGGTTAAGGTGGTCTTGAGTTGAGTGCGTTTTGGTTTTAAGGGGGTAAGGTTAAGGGAATTTTGTTTGAGGGGTTTAAGTTTAAAAGTGTATTGGGTTGAAGGGAATTAGGGTTGAGAGGGGTTCTTGAAGTCAGAATCAACTGAAGAGATCGAAGAGTTTGAATGGTAGTTAAAGAATAAAAATGATATATTTAATTTATTAATTATATTATTAATACATGTATCATTGAACATGTTTAAAGTAAATGTTAAACTTATTATCGAATCACTCAAAGATGTCGAAACTATCACCGAATTGGACGAATTCGATGACGATGGCGAGTATGACACGTACAGCGAGCCGAGCTGTTCGATCGACTATTTCATCAACAATTTGTCGCCAAACGACTATCAAGAGGGACAGTCAATGCCGATCACCAGACAAGTGGCGCACATTAACGAAACCATTCGCCGTCTTAATCGGTTAACCAATTACGTGAGTGAGGCGTTCACCAGAGTCGAGCCTTTCGTTAAGCAAGTGATGGCCCGCGGCTCGGATGTGCTCTTCACGGCCGAACTGTCCGACGACTGCTTTAACTCCATTCTGCGCATATTGAGTGCCATACAATCCGGTCAGACGTGGGCTATGAAATGTGAGATTTGTTTGAATCATAACCGATTGATTGGCAGCACATTAACCATTGAATGCCCAAAACGCAGTCATCGACTCGATGGGCAGCTTTATTCCCAGCGGTTCTTACGAGGGAGTGGTGTCCAGCTTTGGCGAGTTCGACGAGTGTCTCGATATACGGAGCGCCGACGAGGACAAAGGTCAGCCGTTTAGGGGCAAGTATTGCCTCTTAAAGCCGATAATACCGTTACCGTCGGTCGGCTCGTTAAGGCCGGGAGAGAGCATGCCTAACATAAGCATACCATGGCTGCAGAGTATGCTTCAAGACCGATATGTGGATCCGCTCATAGAGATGATGGAGTTTCAGAATCGCACCATTTATCGAATCGGTCTCTGCATTCCATCGGTCTGTCATCGGCTCGACATCGAGAACGCCATTAACAAGGGTTCGCTATTAATACGCAAATATTAAAGTTATAATTGATTGTGCGTTTCGTCCGCAGCGGTGTTCCCAATAACGCAAATTCCGTTCGAAGTCGGACCCGACTGTATAGTCAGCGAAAGTCCCATTATTTTGAATAGACATCAATTAACGGCACTAACAGTATGTGTTGTATTACTCTTAATAACAGCCATCAGTACCGCTATTGATATCTATCAACGAAACTCGTGCTCCAATTCATTCGCGCCCAATCACGTGATCTGCGAGAAAAAAGTGCACAAATTGTTGACCTCATTCTCGATCGTCCGCAACACTAGTTATCTGTTCCGATTGGACAGCAATCGCCTGTTATCGGTGGACACGATCCGTCTCTTCACGATCGCCTGGATATTCGTGATGAACAGCTACATTCTCACCGCTCTGGTCGGTATGCCCGCACTCAAACGACTGGCCACCGATGGCGGGCCGTACAAACTGCTCTCCGATCGCAAGTACTTCTTCGTCCGCAACCCATTCATGGTGGACACTCTCATCTTCATCTCCGGCCTGAGTCTGGCCATCAGACCAATCAGATTGGATCGTTTCAATTACGTCTGGTTTCTGGTTCGGCGTTGGATTCGTCTCACGGCTCCGCTCATCGGCTCAATCCTCTTCATATACGTGTGTCCGCTGCTCGGCGACGGTCCACTCTGGCAGCTGTCCGTCCAGATCATAGTGCGTCCGTGTCACGACAACCTGTGGCCGACCATCTTCTACTACAGCAACTTCTTCGGCGACGTCGAGAACACGTGCAACACTCCCTCCTCATACTTGTCGGCCGCCTTTCAGCTGCACATAATCGCGCCCATTATATTCCTACCTATTGTTGCACTCAAAAGCCGACGTCTGTCCATCGGTTACGGCATAATCTGGATACTGATTGGCTGCTTTCTGGCGCCGGCATCTAATTTTATATTCGGAGTGCGCACGCCGTACGAGATTCCCGAAATGAGTTCGTTTCGAGAGAGTAAGTACTCAATTATGCACTACTGGCTCGGCTTCAATCAGCACGTGTCCACCTTTTCGTTCGGCGTACTGGTCGGCCATCTCGCGAGGCGACCGATCGGTCCGAAACAAAAGTGCGCACAGCTTTTTCTCTGGATTTTGGCGCCGATCTGTTCGGCTCTGGCCGTGCACTGGAACGAGCAGTTCTCGTTCATCGAGTTGAAGACCACGTCCGCCCACAATCTCGTGTTCATCGCGTTCGGCAAAGTTGTGTGGTGTGTGGGCTTCGCGTGGATTATATACGCCTGTTGTACTGGCAAAGGAGGTAAACCGTTATCGGCTTAACAGTAATCAATGCATATCTCGATTTTAATATGATTACAGGAATTGTGAATCGTTTTCTCTCGCACTACATATTTCAACCGCTGTCTCGCCTGTCGTACAGCTTTTCGCTGCTCTTCACGATCACAGTCCTGTACCGCGTCCTCACAGTGAGACAAACGTACGCCATGTCTGACTGGCAAATGGTATGCGTCTTTGTCTGTGTATCAGTCTATGCTTATTCTTGTTAATCATTCAATTTGTTAATTGCAGAGTCAGGGCGTTATAATAGACTACGTGTTGACCACAATCGGCTCGTACTGGCTCTACGTTCTGGTCGAGTGTCCCGTCAATAATCTGCTGCGACTGATCGGCGAACCAAAACCAAATTCATTCGAGTTTCAAAATTGTCATCATTTTGCCGATTCGACCAACAAAACCGACAATAATAATAATAATAAAGTTGAGAATCATGTCTATAGAAACGACGGCTTTAATGACAGTTCGCTGAGTATAGATAACAAAACTGTAATACTTGTCGCTCATCGATAATATGAAATAAACCCATTCGTAATATTTTAGATAATTTGAAATTATATTTTTTTCATATTGAATAAAAAGTTGTATCTTTTTTTAAAGGAATCTTTTCTTCTCTATGTTTTTGATTACTTATAAAATACTAATAATACTAAAATCTCATTATTATTCAAAACCTCTGTTTGATATATTTTAAAACACGCCCGAAATTACTAATTTTATAATTAGAAACAAGAGTGAGTACACTAAGAAACTGTGTTTAAAATTTTATTTACTAAAACAAGAAATTATTGTTTATTGTGCAGCAATATTTGCATACGTAGTATACGTATTGTAGCTATAATTTGCTTAACTTTTTACTTAAGCTTAAACTCATCGCATAAATATCACCGCATTTAACTGTTAATGCATTGTTATTTTTTTATTAAAATTTATAATTGAATACACATTATCTAAACATATTTATAGAAAATCAAATTACTGTACACTAAAGTTAGCAGCCTTCAACACTAAAGGCAACTTCAAACAAGTCGCTACCATTTTGGCATTTGGCGTACTCGACCTGATGGCTGTACTTCTCTCTCTGTTTCGTCAACCAAACCAAATGACAGTCACACTCAAGGCTTATATCCTTCAAGTAGACTATATTTCCAAACTCTAATATCGGTAAGAAAATCGTCTCATTCAAAGTGGTCACACCTTTATTATAGGTTAAATCTAAAATGAAGGGACGATTTATATAACCGAAAGATCCGAATGGAAAGCTAGTGATAGAATAAGATAACAGTTTTTAGTTAATAATAATGATTAAAATTGATTATTACAAAATAATCAAACCTCGTGCTCGAATTCAATCTATTGTTGCTCAAATCAATTTTTAAAGTTTTGTAACTTTTGTCTGGAAAATAAAACGTATCGATTGGCATCGTTTCGATGGCATTGTACTCCAGATTGATCTCTTCCACATTAGTTAACTGAGAGAAAGCTTTACTGCCCAATCGAGTAAGTCTCTCGTTGTTGGCTATGGTTATACTTAGTAATTTCTTGCCGTCGAAAGCGAGGTCCGGAACTTCGGTGAGATTTGTTTGAGAAAGATGGACATAATTTAGATTAGTTATTCCTCGAATGGCCTCAAACACGCTGGCGTTGTTGAGTGGGCTCGATCTGACCGACAAATAAGTGATGCCTGCTTTACTCGAATTAAATGCTTTCGAGCTTATTTTCGTCAAATTGAGCGCATTTTCTATTTCAATGATAGAAAATGAGATGTCGGCGAACACGTCATCCACGAGTTCGCTGATGGCTGTGTTGCTTAGCGTGAGTTGAAAGAACTGCTTCTCGTCGGCGGTTAAGTTGCGGCTGACGTTCGCGAAGATCGCCTTCAAATCGAGATTCACTTTTCCGCTGCATTCGATGTTATACATGAAACCGAACTCCACTGAACACACGCACGGACTCAGCAGTTGTGCGGGCGGGCATCGCATACAGTTGGCCAAGTGTTGCGCCACCAAAATCAACGCCAACACAATGATCGACTTTGAATACATAGTGAATTAAAGAGTATATTTTCTTCGTTATGCGTTTGCTTTTAAAGAGTGTTTATCTGTAAATTCGCGACATGTGTCTCGTTTCTCAGTTTTATCTGTTTCAGTACATACTAAAGTAATACTTAGTATTACTTTCATTGTATGCAATTAATAAAGTGATAGAAATTAGAATTTTCATTAATATTTTAAAGCTCGAGCTTTACATGATTGTCGAATATTGGTGTCGAGAAGAATATCATTTGAATTACTAAATTGTTTAGTTTATTATAGTTTTATTAAAATTTTATTAAATTTAATAAATAATATATATTCCTATTATATTTAGTTTATTTGTATTTAAATATTTTATAATTCCAAATAATATAGACATTCTAAATATTCCAGAATTTAAATTATATCGATCTTAATATTTTTTTGTACTATTCATAAATATAGTTATTTTCGCTTTTTAGCGGCCGATTTCTGGTCACCACCACCTCTACTTTTCACAAAACTGAAAACAATAATAAACATTTTGAAAAATAAAAAATTTGATCGAATGTAAATCTTACGTACGCTTTCATTTCTTGGTCATCCTCTGTCTTTACTTTACGCTTTTCGTAAATAAAAAGTATTGCGCCCAACAAACTGAATTCGCATATAATGCCCAAAATAGGCCAAATTATTCCCCACTTTTCTGCAGTTAAATTTGAAAAAGTAATTTATAAATTTTTGAATTTGAAATATATATTTAATAAATGCTAATTAAAAGCTAAAAAATAACCTCTAACTCTCAACAGAATAGTATTGTTAAAATAAGTGACTCCATTGTCGGCTACGCATAAATAATAAGCTCTATCCGACGGCTCGAGCTCTTCGATGGTTAGTGTCTTAAATGTGTTATTTCCTTCCACTTTGACTCTATCGTTGCTCGAAATTGGCAGCAAATTGACATCATTGATGGTTATATATTTGTTACTCTCGGTTCGGAGTGTTTCGTTATACCTATACCACGTCAGATTGGCGTCGGCGGCAAACTCTTTCCTAACGGTGCACACTAATGAAAATTTATAGCCGATCATTATGTTTGCGGATTTGTAGTTAGATTTAAAATGTTCGTGAAAGGGCTCCAATAATGGACGCACTAATAAATAAATTTTCATAAAAAATTATAACAATTTATTAAAAATATAGATAATTAATAGTATGATTTACATCGCACTTTAATGATGGCAACCGAGCCGTTAGAGCTTTCACAGCTGTAATCGCCCACATCTCTATCAATTGGATTAATTAAAAATAAATGTTTCAAAAAAATAGTGTGATAAATGTGTGAAAAATATTTTTATAAAAATAATTTTGTTTTAATCTTTAAAAAAATTGATTTAAAACTTACTCGGGTTTTGAATTTATGATAGTTAATGAAGACTTTTCTTCCGTTCCAGATATTTCATAATTTGGATTTATGTTTATATTATTTGAAATAAAGTTGTCATCTTTTTTCCTTAATGTTTTAATTAAACGTTGTTAAAAGTTTTATTTGATATGAATATAATTATAATTTCTCATTTTTGTTTTATAAAAATTACAATAAATTTGTAACATATTTAATTTAACTCTTCTAAATCAATCAAAAAATTTGTGATAAATACTAACCATGTGGTGATTTTGTCGCCAGGATTATCAGTGATATTACACCAAATTGTTAAACTTCTTGGATATGCCTCAGAATGTACATGACTGATGAATGGCAATATAAGTCCTTCACAATCAGGAGAATTGCAGTCTTTATTTGTAACAATAGAACCATCTTTATTGAAAATATATGATTATGTTGTAATTAATTCATTATAATATCATCAAAATTAATTTATTCTAAAATAAATAATTTTATAATTTAGATTTTAATTTTAAGACAAACACAATGCTATTTGAAAATGATTTATGAAATTACTATTAGTATTTTTTTAGTAAATTACTAGTATTTAGTATTTAAGGTATCATTACTAATCATTTGTAAATAATTTATTAATATAAGATATATATCTATAGCTCAATCAAGTAATGTTATATAAATTAAATTAAATTACCAATTCTATCCACAATTAAGTAAAACATTAAAGCAAACATATATATGAACACCATTTTATAATTTAAACTTATTATTGTAATGTTAAGCCACAGATTATATTTAAAACTATGAATAGGAGGATGAAATGTTCATAATTACAAAATGAAAGAAAATATACAAATAGAAATTGTTTAATAAGTCTAAATCAATAGTATCTGACACTGCATTTCTTTAATAGTATTTCGAAGAGTCATTCAACAGATATAATATTTTAATGCAAATAATGTTAATAACTTATAGGAAATTAATGAATTTTCAACTTTATCGAAATACATTCAAACGATGTCATGATTTAAGTCAAAGTTGGCTTTGCATGTTCTGTCATTTCACTACTTTTTGTTGCTTTAAATTTGCTGCAAATAATATTGTAATATTGCATAAATTGAAGAAACCTTTGTTAACAAATTTAATACAATACAAATTCAACTAAAGTTACAATTTTTTTAATCATAAACTAATGATCATTAGTTTTGAACCAAATCTCAAACATAAACATATTTAAACAGAGATTTTACACTTGACATAAATTTTGTATCTCAAGAACTATTTCTATTTATTTCAACTTCAGTAACAAGTTATGATATTGAAAGAAATTAAAATCAATATATCAAACTTAAACTGTAATTTAGATAAATGTACTCGAAAAATATTTTCTTATCTATTTAAACATTAGCTTTCTTAATAAATAATATTTTTATAAAATATTAATGCCATTATAAAGATTTTACGTTGTATTTTTTTACAAGTAAATGCTTCAACACGATTAACCTAGTTATTATTTAAAAATGTGTTAATCATTAAGTAAATAGGAATTTAATTTTAATAATAATATGTAGGAATTAATAGTTTAGAAAATAATTTTATAAACAAAATTCGATTATTTAAAGGGGAAATAGAATAACAGGATATAAAGGAATTTATTTAAATATTATTTCATTTGTTTTACAAAAATAATAATATTGTAAAGGTATATAAATATTTAAATGTAAAAACTTTGTGAATTAAATTTAAAACAATTGCAATCTAAACTTTTCAACTAAACAGTTCATTTTTTAAAATCATGTATATTAACTCTACCGCGTAGAGAAAAGTTGGTGATGAGCCCAACACTTGTACGGCTGTCAAAAAATTGCCACAATTTTGGGATATAAAAGTTTAAATATTTTATTCATATATTTCATAATAATCATTGCATTTTATTTCTTTGTCATATAACTTAATTTTTACAAATAGTGAAAAATTACAAATGAAATTAAATAATTAGCATTAATTACATTTGAAGCATATAAATATTGTTACATTTAATTATTTAACAACAGATATGTCAACAATTTTAATGAATAACATAGCCATAAACGCGAATAACTGTAAAAATAAAATATTTCAAATTACTTAAATATGTCACAAAAGAAATATCTCATACTTGATAACAATGAAATGAATTGATAATAAATAATTTAGCGCAGTAAAAGCCAACTTGCTTTTGACCAACTCTTTCAATAAACCACATTAACTAAGATAGCAATTAAAAAGTTTTTTCTTTATTTAAAAATATCAATTTGTAAATTCAAAATACATGTACTTTGCATTATTTCAATTATGATATGTTATTCAAAATTGATACAAAAATTTAATTAAAGAATACCTTTATTTTAGTGGCTAACGTGTGAATGTCTCTTCGGTGGCAAATAATTTGCAATTTATTTAATAGTTTATACAATTGTTGCGAATGATATACTAAAGACGAAGCAATGGTTAAACACCGCATTAGAATTAATGAAGAAATTATCACTCCATAGATAAAAGTCGACCTCACAATGCCATTAACGGCGCCAAATGCGAGCGAATAAATGAGAAAACATATAATAGTGGAGAATATAGTGAATACACTAAACGTAAAATTGGACCACAGATTGTCGTTGTGATCGCTGATCTCGATAAACAGTTTGTCAAATCTTTCAAACAAGCAATTTATGCGCGAATTGCTTATTCGGTTAATGTTTTTTTCTAGTTTGCAGTTCAGTATTTGAAATTTTAATTTCAAATAGAGGCAAATGATGTAGAAATATATAAACTGCCACAAAACAATATTATGACTATTTTTGCCGATTATCGCAAACACTATACCCCAAACAAAGTCAATGATCACCATATAATTATGGGGAGAGTAATAGAGTAGTGATACAAACGCTGTCACAAATGAGCCCACTATTGTGATCCAGATTAATATCTTTTCGTTTAAAATTATCAGCAGTCGACTGGTCCTCATTAGTTTGTTAACCGCCTTTTCGTCGTCTAATCCTATACTGGTCGGCGATGTCAGACCAGATATCATTGCAAACGGTTTTAAATAGTTTGGTTGAATTTGTGTTTTGTAATATCTGAAGTGAATTAACTGCTGGGTTACCACAAACATCATTATAAGCAAAAAGAGAATATTAAAGTGGTATCGAAGATGTATGAAATAAGAGATATCGCCGTTCAGAAGAAAGAGGTATGGATTTGTTTCACTTATTGTTAACGCGATAAAACCGCGAACAATAAATATAAAGTTTAGTACAGAAATAAATATTGGATGAGAAAATGCATATCGTTTAACCGAATCGGACGGAAATGATGACAAACCGATTTTATAAAAGTGAGATCCGGCAGACTTTACATTCATACTCAACGGTTGAGTCAAATCAATCATTGAATGTTTGCAATTCATTGTAACGAGTTTTAACTGCAGATTAATAAATTTATTGCCAAATTTTAA
>JAQIYA010001802.1:0-11513 GCA_034699355.1 Microtritia minima
GTCTGTCTGTCTGTCTGTCACCCAAATTAATAAAGTAAAGGATAATATTGACATTTTATTAGATTTTTGATTGACAATATAAGTTAATGATTTATGATTAATATAAATACATGTATAGGTATATTTACTGTAATAATGAAAAATTTTATTATTGTAATAAATAAATATTATTAAAAAAATAAATAATAAATAAAAAAAATAAATATAAAATAAATAAATATAAATATTAAAATACATATACATAACTATAAGTATGTCTAAAATATATAATAAAATATATAATTATTATTTATACAAATTTAATTCATCTAATTTTTCATTTATAGAATTATTGATTTCAATAAAAATGAAATTCAAAAGTTTTATGATTAGAAAAATTAATTTATTGTTTTTTAAATACTTTAAAACATTTATATATAATTTAATATATTTCTAAATGTGATTCAAAAATTAATAATGGCTTTTGTAAATCTTGATATAATTATTAGTTTAATATTCAATAAATAATTTGATATGTTTAAACAAAAATTTATAATAAATATAGTTTAGATATGTATTAAAATGATAATATTTATAATAAATCAAAAAATAAAGCAATAATATTATAAGTAGCCATAAAAAATCTAATAATTCTTATAGTTTCATAAAAAAAAAGTTTAGATACATAATAAATCAAATATAAAATTCTTTATCAGATTTAAATTATGATTGCTTAAGCAAATTCAGTTGAATATAATTATATTTGGAAGTAAACGATCTAAAATTGGTCATTAAGGTGTGACAATAAGCACACTTTTTATTTAAGTTATATTCAATGCGCTCGTTATATCAGCTCTCTTTCACTCCTCTCTCTCTCTCTCTCTCTCTCGCTCTCGACCACTCGTTCAGCCTCTCCCTAATCTCTTTAATCGTATTTTTTATAACTCAAGTAGAAATATTTTTATATATCCTCAAACAAAATTATAATTTCCCAATATTTTATCATTCTTTTCAATTTTTATTTTACGACATTCATTATTCATTTGGATTATTCATTTATTAATAAAATGTTTATAATAATGGAAATTCAATTTAGATTTAATTTAATTTTTAAATATTATCATATAAAATATTATTTAGCATATATTGATATAATTAAAAATCAATATAATTATGTTTAACTTAACTAAATTCATATTGTATTACAATATCAATTTCTAAATTAATTTATTTAAAGTATTTTGTCACTATTTTTATATTTAAAACATTTTTGAATAAAATTTTATAATTAAACCAATAAATAAATAGCAAAAAGTTTAATTTTTGTCATTAAAGTATTCGAAAAAGCATTTTAATTAGGATTTTATTCTTAACATTATTACTATTCGATAAATATACGTATTATTTTAATCGTTTATTAATATAATTAGTTTAATAAATAAATTTATTACTTGTATAGAATATCTCATTGATTATGGAAAAAATTGTTTATTTTATTATTTTATTTTTTAGTACTTTATTTTATAATTAATTGTATAAATTTTATGGCTTTTAATAATATCAGTATTTATTGATAGAGATTCCAATAAAGTTTGATACGATTTGATTTGTAATATATCCTGAAATGTAAAATCAAAATATTAGTTTTGTTATGATTACAACAACAGAACAAATATAATTAACGAATTCCTTAGGAATGCTTTATTTCTATAGACTAACACTTTTAGCTTAAATAAGACTTTACTATATATATTCAAAGTTAACATCATTTATTAACTATTTTTCGATATTTTCTCTGCCTTTTATAACTTACTTATTAAATATTATTCAGGATTATTTATTTTTGTATATAATTTGTAAACTAAATTATAAGTTGCATAATAACAATATCCTAATTATTGAAATAACTCACTCAACATAGACGTTGAGCTCAATTATTCTCACTAAATGATTATATAAAGCGCTGGCATTTCCCCCAAAACTGTTTGAAAAAATGAAAAATTGCTTTGCATAGAGTTATCGGCAATTACTGATACAATCATGAGATTAACGATCGAGAAAATTATAAAATACACATTAAAGTGTGATTCGATGGCGTCTCAAACAACAATTTATGTGCAATAATGTAAGACAAGAGAAAAAGGCATCGAAATTACGCGCTTTAACTTCTGATAAAGTCTAGAAGTTATTTACTAATTGCTGGATTATAAATAATATTCGTTCGGTGTATATAATTGTTATTCCCTAAAGGGTAGCACTGAAACGAAATGACTGAAGAATGACCGCAGAATGACTGCCAACTCAAACACAACCGAATTAAGTTTAATTCAAGTTCTTTTTATTGACATAACTTGTTTGTCTAACATTTTCAGTGAATTCAAATATGCAAAATCTGTCAATAACTATAAAATATAACTAAAATTTCAAAACTATTTTCTAGAGCTTTAAAATTTATAAATTTAAAGAAAAATTCTTTAAAAAAATTAGACATGTTATGGATGACAGAACACATTAAATTTTAAGAAATTCAAATTTAAACCGAAAAATGTTGAAAATGTTCAAAATTAATAACTTAAATAAAATTTCCATAGTTTAGTAGTTACTACTATCTAAAACTTTATGCATTAAACCGATAAACAACTTTGTTAACAACTAAAATGAGTGGAGAGAGAGAGAGACGCAAAATGATTGAAAATAAAAAAATGAGTGCCTTTGGGTAATCAAATTTTGAAAGTAGCGTAAAGGCAGCCAAAATCACAATTTATAGCCGTATATCAATAGGTTTAGCAAAATTTGCCTGAAAAGTAATCAACTGAATAGAGGGGAATGAATGGTTCGTAGGAAAGCAAAGGAAGCCTAATTTGTCGCCACACCTTTCAATATATCGGCCTTATATCGGCCCAGAGAATCAGGAATAACGAAGAGTAGCACTGAAAGCACTCAAACGTTTGGTCTTAAGTTCGCTATTAATCTTAAATATTAACGACATGCTCTCTCTTGCTCTCTCATGCCTTTACAATTACTGCACATCATCGCGAGGCAATCAGGAGAGAAAATTATCGCGATAAGAGTGCTAACCATAGTGTTTTGCCATCATTGAAGTATTTGCTTAATGCTCAGCAAATTAAAATTTTCCACCTCTACATAACTTATTGTGATTAGAGTCTAGATATAATTTATTTGTGGACATTGCAATCAAAGTTATGACACAACCCATAATATCTTATAATCGATGGAATGATATTTAGTTAAGTTACAAAGTATACAATTTAATGATACACTGCGTGTCACCTCACCTCTGGTGAAGTTCAGCGCGAGTTGAGTACAAGTTTAGTACAAGCCATTTAATCAACAATAATTGGCATTTAGGCGTTCACAATCAAACCAGTGTTTCGCGCATCAAAGCAGCTTAGAGTACGGCTTTCGTACGGCTTTCGTAAGGCTTTTGTACGGCTTAGCAAAAAATAGATAATAACTATAAATTTTTCATTGCATTCGTTTTAGTTTAAGAGCGTATTTATACATAACTTAAGTTAGATTCTGATGCGTCAGTTGAGGGAGACTTTTGAAGGCAAAAAATGATGAAGCATTCACTTTAAGTCTTAAGCCTAACAATTTCATACTGTTCATCGTTTAGACCATTTTTTATAACAACAATATTTATTATCAAATCAATTCAAGTAATCGGTCTGAAATGAATTGTTTTTAAGGAGAGATAGGAAAAAATGGGGAAATTGACAGTGAAAGAGAGTGAGCGAGTGAGTGCGAGAGAGAGAGAGAGAGAGAGAGACTAAAAATTTAAATCAAGTTCTACCAGTAATATGTTTGGTGATACCTATCACAGGGCGTTAGAGGCGATAGATGTTGAGGTCATGCCACCAATTTCGGCATTTGTTAAAAGTGATAATGTGTTGGAATTCGCAGCGTTTGCGAGATCCACCTCAACCTTCAATAATTTCATTTCCAATTGATAGATGTTAAACATGTTTAAAAATTGACTTTAAGTTTGAGTTTTAAAAATTAATTCTCATTATATTTGAGCCCAGTTTGGACCAATAGAGTTGTGCCGCAATTTTCAGTAATGCTTTTGTTAAATTGGGGGTCAATAAAATTAAAGGAAAATTTATAGTTCACTATTTTGGCGATAAATGGTATTTCTTTATATGACTTTTTAAAGAATTAAAGAACACTCAGAAAAAATTGTTTTAAAAATACTAAAAAATAAATAAATAAAATTAAAATAAATAAATAATAGAAAACTGTTAAAGTAAAACAAATAACAGAACTATAAATCGCGAGTATAGTCGAAGAAAATCAATTAAAAATTAGAAGACACTTAGAATTAGAATTAGTAATTTAAATTTAAAATAATCAATAGCGAGAGAGAGATAATGAGAAAGTCACGAAAATGACTCGTTATTTATTGATACATTTAACTTTTTAATTACTTTACACACTTATTTAAAATAATCACAATGTATTTTAAAGAGCAAATTATTATTGCATTACAATCAATCTATTGAGAGACCGCTCACACCCTTTTCAAAAATATTTTAATAATAACGAGCTTTTAATATCGAGATTTTAATTGGAAATTTGGAGCGCAATAATAATTTGCAACTTATTATTAATAGTTATTAATGACTATTTAGTTAATAAATTCGATAAATTTGTTTTTTGACTACATTTTGATAAAAGGTTTAAATATAGGAAAATAAAAGCAAAAAATAATACAAATTAAATTGCACTCAGAAAAGCAATTAAGGATTTGACATCACTCGCTATTTTTCAACAAACAGTTTCTGCATCTCAATCATCAATTTTAATGAATGAAATTTCAAATATAACGAGAAGAGACAAATCATAATTACTTATAAATTAAAAGAATTTAAAGCATCTAATGTTGGAGTGATTGAAAAATGAGTGCCTCTTCAGTGAGAAACCAATTCAATTAATACTAACAAAGATAATGGTGTAAAATAAAAAGATGCCACCATTAAAGCTAACTTAAGATAAGGTTTGGCTTATGTGTGGTATAATTGCGAGTTAGTGTCTCATTAACTTGACTTTCCATGCGGTCGTCTGTGATATTTTCCGCTCATTCGAGCAGAAAATTGGCGACTCTTAAGTCCAAATGCTTTATATATCAATTTTATAATTAAATTTGCATGAATTGACTTCAAAAGTAAAACTACACCCAAATTTGAGTTTAGATCAGTAAACAGAAGCGAAACTAACTTAATATATATTTTTTGATAGTAAAGATGGATTACTCGCATAACCAAAGGCTAATTTCAAAGCATTCTCGAAATATTCGCAATGACTTCGACTTCAGATTCATCTCTCGAGAGATATCAACGTTTTCCTCAATAATCTTTATAAATATAGCTGCGCTTTGCGGCCAAAATATCTGATTGCGACATAAAATAAGTTGAAAAAATTAAAACAAAATTATCAATAGTTACAATCAATTGCAATCAATCTAATATTACTGCCAATATGTGGGATGAATGAAATAAATTTCATTTAATGGCCAAAATCAATCAAAGAATCACAGCTACTAAACTGTAAAAGAATGCCTAATTCTGCCTCATATCCAGTATTAGTAGTATTAATAGTGCGGCTATTTTTTAATGCAGCTATTAATTAGTTTATTACTACCTGTACTTTGCCTAAACTCGCATTTACTACAGGAAAAAAGTTTTCATGAATTAAACAAAAATAAATAACAAAAAATTAGATAATATTATTTCTTCATTCTTCTTAAGTTATAATGTTGGCTATAAAATATGAAAATAAAGAAAAAATGCTAAACTTATATTTCCATATCTAACTTATAAGATATATTAATGATATCTCAACTTGTATTTTAAAAAATAAATTATTATTAACTATTCATTTATCGATTGACGGCATCTCACAAGTCAGTCAAATCTAAAACATATATTTGACAAGTTTGGTATATAAAAGAAAAGATAGCGTCAAAACACAAAAAAACTTGAAAAATTGCTTCAAATAAATGAATGCTCTCATTATTAGCACCAAAATTTCCAAATCGCAAAAATGCAGCATTTCTTGTGTCCGCCAATGCGATCGAACTAAATAGTGTGTAAAGAAAAAGTGTTGGCCTCACGCTGAGTATATATCTTGCGCTTAAATAATTTTTCAGAAATTTACATGCATTAAGTCAAACAGGCTGTTAACTATTCACAGCTACATATTTGGCTCATTAATCAATACTTCGGTAAACATTGAATAAGCTTTGAATTTTTTTTTTTGCTAACGTGTAAGACGTAAACATTTGCTCGCTTTAAATATTGAAACTTGTATTTTGTATATTCTCGGCTCAACTTATAATGTACGACGAAATTTACAACTCCTTATTATCGCTTTGCGAGTAATTTAATCACTTATATTAAAACTAATCATGAATTATCGTCAAAAAATTGTGACCCATTTTGTGCGCAAAAAAGCAAATTTATTCTTATGATTAAAAAATTGTGAATGAATGAGAGGCTTAAGAAGTTCGGAGCCGATTCATTCTAAATTATAATTGAAGTTTGATAGAAATTAGCATTAATTTTCCCTAAAGGTTACACATCGACGTACTGTCTATCATCGATAAGGCAAACATCAATAATAATTGCGAACTTGCATTCTGTTTAATAAATTATTACCAAATTATTTAAATTACGCTAACTTTATATTCACTTTATGCTAATACTGTTGTATCAAATTATTTAAATTGTGAAAACATAAAAATAAAAACAATAGCTATAAAAAATATCAAAATAACCTCAAAACCAATATTAGTATAGCTTATTATAAACATTAGTTTAGGCAATAATTTTCAAAGAGTTAACTACTACTCAATCTTAATAAATTGTAATTAAAAGTTACATAAACTGATCACTAAAACCGGACATTTCTGTTAAATAAAATAATAAAATTCGGTTTTTATAGACTAAAAATGGTCAAAAATCGGTTTTTTCTGCTTAATAAAGTCCGATATTTCTGTTTTTCTGTTAATTAGAAAAAATACTAATTTTATTATATTCAAAAATATTAATAAAAATCCGGTCATTAAAAAAAATAATAATTAAAATGCGAATTTTTCAGGAAAAAAAATTTGTCTAAAAAGTTACTTTTAAGAGTTGTTTAGAAAGTTATACCCATTTAACAGAAGTTTAATCTTGTAATAAAGAAGTCTGTTTTAACAGAATTGTCCGCTCTTTACTGATCACTTAATCCTTTTGTAATCATTTGTAAGAGATGTGTGCCTATGAAAGACATACTAACTTTGCTAAATGTTGAGCAATTTATGGTTTTGCAAACAAAATATTGGGTGTTAATTATAAGTTAGCGAACGCACAGCCATCACAGCTCTGCCAACACTGGTCGACAGCCAGAAGCGATCCGCTGTTAACTCTTATCTTGAAAAGCGCTTATAAGTGCTTATAACAGCTACGAAGACGCACTTAACTTCTCGTTATACGATAACAAATTTTAATTCTTAGTTAACTATAAGTTTGTGATTAGCAATTAGTAACTAATAGTCGTCTAACAAACATGTGACGCCCTTATATAAGAGCAGTTGTCGAGTTGTGATTCATTACTGCAATGAATTTGTTTTATACTAAATCATGCCCTCAATACTGCCCTCCAGTCAACTCATAACATTAACGTTTTCCTATCATTTCTCATTATGTCTATTGTTTGAGTATAGTTTTTTATAGTATCCTCGAATAACGTGAAAATCTCGAAAATCTCGAGCATCGCTATAATTATTGTTAAATATGCATATGTTTTGTTTTCTTTTTAAAAAAATATTTGACTGAATTATCGATAAGTGTTTTGTTTTTGAAATTTTAACAAATGTTTGAGTGAACATCTCAGCTAATTTTACTCATAAAAGCACTTCATTACAAATTTGTGGTTTAATTAAAATAAATCAAAATGATTGAAACTAAAAACTCAAATCAAAAACTTTTAGATTTAAAAGAAGCGCTGACAGCGAATGAGTGAGACGTCGAGACGTAGTTTATGTGTTGAGCGCAGGTCTCGTGAAAGGCGTGCAAATCGGCGCTGATTTGAGTGCCGATAATATGGTGTTTCGCATCGTTTACCGAATCATTTTCGGGTACATCAGCAACGATCGGGTGGTCGCGCGTCTGGCCGAGTCGTACCCGATTCGACGCGCCGCCCAAATGGTGTCCTATTTGCTGCTACGCGGACAGCAGGCCATAGAAGAGGGTCAGCTTAAGGATCGGTTGGCCGACGGTGTGAGGCATACCGGCAATCGGTTGACCAGTTTTGGACAACGGGTGGGCAAAGAGTTTCGCCACGAGTTAAGTGCCGCCAAAGAGCAGATTAAAAAACAGCAAAAATGAGTGTTTGACTCGTTTGTAAACTCTTTTAGCGATTTATGCCAATTAATTGGTTCGCAATTTGTTTATTAGTTTACGTTTGTCTATAGATTTACTTTTTATGGATTCGTAGAGATATATGTAAATTGAATTATTTATTAAAATTGTGTTTAACATGATTTCAACAAATTATTCTTGCTTTGAATCAAGTATTGGAAGTTTCAAATATGCGACACGAAAAACGCGACAAATTGTCTGTGAATGAGAAACGCATGATTTACTTAAAAATTGAAAATAATTGCGTGATGTCTGATCGATGGCTCACACATGTGTAGACTTCAACAATTTTAATATTATGAAATAGTTGCCAAATATGAGGTAATGGCGATGTTTTGAATTTATCAATTTATCCAATTTCACTATTAAACTCTTTCACTTTTTTAAATTCTTAATTTGAAATATAATTATAAAATGAAATTGTCTAAAAATATATCTAAATCTATCTATATTTGATATGATATTGATTCTAAAATTATCCGAAAATAATTTTAAAGAAACAAAACAGTAATTTTATTCTATATTATAGATAAGATAATGCGGTTATATATAAATATTGAATAATATTTTATAAACGCTGATCGGCTTTATTATAAGAAATTGCAATTTATCAAAAATATCTCCGGTTGGGTCAAAAAACTGAACTTAGTTTGGAGTGAAGTGAGGAGAGGAGAGAAATAAAGGTTGTTTTAATAATTGTTGTTCAACTTTGAAAACTTATATTTTTATACTTCTAACCATAAGAGCGTATCATTTGTATTATATAACTGCAAACAGTAGCAGACAAATAGTTAGTCTAAACGTAAATAATAAACAGAATCGCTAAATAAGTAAATAGTCTTATCGTGAGCGAAAATATCATTATTATTATTAATAACCAATAAATCTTTTAATAATGGCAGCGATTAACGGCAATATTAGTAATATTATTAACTAAATTACTCGAAATATGTTCATTAATATTTGTTTATTCAAAACGCTTGAACAGACCTCCGAAGTAGAGACTACTGAACATCTAATCAGTTACTAAATAATACCAGTGCTAACCAATGCTAACCAATCAAAATTATCTCAACAAAAATAATTGCACATTATTTCGTCGATAGAAAATAAAATATTATTGTCTGTTTGCTAACCTATAAAATATATTATTTGCGGAGACTTTCCTTTCCTTTCTTTAAACTTTGAAAATTTTATAAAGAGTATGAATTCTTAAAAATATAGACAGCCATTAATAAGTAATAATTATAGGGTGCGTACTATTGGGTGCATTAATTGCTGTTAAAATATTTAATCGCAACAATTTCCCGTATAAAAATGAATAGAGTAAAAAATTATGGTTGAATGAATTTTTTTTAAAATAATTTAAATTAATTTAAGATTTTTAAAATATAAATTTTATTTAAAAATATATTTAATTGCAATAAGTTCAGAGATTCTAAGATTAAATTCAGAGATTCAGAGATGTTATCGTGAATTTTTAATAAAACAAGAGTGAATTTTGATATGAATTTTGCAACTCTTATTGAATGCACAGTACTTTATGTCAATTTATCTGATTTTTATATAAACATTTATTTTATGAGATATTCTTTAGAAAATTATAAAAGCGAAAGTCGTGCGCACTTACAAGAAAACAGTCAAATTATAACTTACTCGATGACATATTAATAACAGTATTTCCTTAACTAACCTAAAATTAATCGAAAATCAATGCAAACACAACTTTAAATCATGCATTTTTCTGTTATCTGATTAATAAAATACACCAATAATTGAGAGCTCAAATGTAAATTACAGCCTGATATTCATATCAAGACTAGAATAAACAAACAATTATTCTATTGAATTAAACCATAAACTATAAAACTCTCATTGAAGCCGAAAAATAAAGAGTCATTTGTTGGCGCACTGACGCCCGAGAGGCAAATTTTTAACTCTAAACCAAAGCCTAAGGGCTTCATCGATAAACGGCTAAAGCAAATCACGACTTAGCCATTAATGCCAGCAATTGGGATGTGTCTGCGCTGCCGATTGACTGGTGAGGAGGGTTTCTCGTGTGAACTCTGCGAAGCAAATATGTATTTTCGATACTATTCTTTATTTATATTGTTTATTATTCGGTTCACTAATTACTACTTAATTGTCATTATTTATTGAGTTTATTGGGAAAATCGGCGCGAAATGTTTGATCAAAACTTATTTTTTTCTTACCTTTCATCGAATTATTAAATATGAAATAATGGACTTTAAACTTATCCAAAAAGTAAATATTGAATTCACGAAATATTCCATATTTATAATCCACTAAAAATATAATGTAAATCAAGGTCTTTATGAATATACATCATATTTATTTGACAGCATAGATAAATATAATGTGTAATTATATTATTGCTAAAAATTTTACTATAATAAAACCAAAGTTATAAACCAAGTTATGATAGAAAATTGATGAGCTTTATTGCTATTAAATTATGTATTTTAATTTCAAAATTATTTACATAATTAAGGTAATACATTATGAAATGAAATTTAATTGATATTTTCTCTAAAAAATTATAAGTATTTTATGAAAAATAATGGAAATTTAAATATTAAATTATATATACAATATAATAGTCAGCTTAATACTAATAATACACCGGATTTTTTTTAAATCATCATAAAATATGATTTTTATACTTGTTTATGTAAGTATTGTGAACAATACCATTGTAAATATTTCTATAAATATTAATATATTTCAAATATATGAACTAATTTATTGTTCTCCAGAGTGGTCACTATAACAAAGTTTTACTGTAATTGTTATGAATAGCAAAAAGTATTTATTATTACATTAAAGAAATTAAGGCATTTAAATGTTTTCTTTAAAAAAAATTTCTTGTGTTAAACACATATAAATTAAAATATATTAAATTGTTAAAAATTTATAGATTATAAAAATCTTAATTATTATAGTTTAATTTTTTATATAAAAAATTTATTAAAATTATTATTTATAAATGGCAACAAGTCATTAAAATGTTTTGTCCTCAAACAATGTTCAATTGTTTATAATTTAAGAATTTTCTTCTAAACGTTCTTCAAAATTATTAGACTTAAAAT
>JAQIYA010001803.1:0-11508 GCA_034699355.1 Microtritia minima
AAACTAATCATAATAAAAGTTTATCTCTATTTTCTAATGCTGTTTGAATTACTAATTTTATTAAACTCATAATTAGTGATCGCAAACAAACAACATCTGCGGTCAACTACAGCAGAATCGACGAGAGTTTGTTTTGCACTGAATTTTCGATTTGGCAGACAATACGTGACACAAACAATAAGTCACAACAAACGCCGCCAGTATTTTAAGTATTAGTCAGCATTAATAATAATGGTTTGAGCGAAAAGTACTCATTTAGCAAATGAGAGCCGTATTGGGTTTGATCGATAACTGCGATCGTATTTAGAGTCGAGAGAAAGTTTAGGTTAGAGTTATTTCAACAATTACATCGTAATGGGAGGTGAATGAAACGTCGAGTTCATTAAAAATATATATACACATATTGAGCAGAGAGAGTGAACGAGAGGGAGAGAGTTAGGAATGCCATCATTTTTAGTTGCAATCAATCGAGACTTTGCCATTTGACGCAATTATTACGAGCCTCACTCTCCTCACTCTCTTCACTCTCATTCTCTTTCTAGCTTTTATGTTGCTGTTCATCACAAATAGCGCAAAGCATTTACATTAGCAGTACATACAGTGCACACACATTGCTATATCTCCAGCAGCTATCGTTCAATTGATTTTTCATTGGCTATCATTTCAGGAAACTATAAACTACACAATAGAAGAGCGCAATTTAATGCAAGTGCACGCATAAAAGAAAGCTTTACGTAGCAATGAGTGAATGCCTGATGGCTTATTCTCATATATTACATTATATTATATATTTTCACAAAATATTATAGACTACTCCAGAATATATCCATAATAAGTTTGATATTACTATTAAAAGATAGAGCAAATACGAAACAACTCCCTCCGACTCTCTCTCTCTCTCTTAATATCGCATTTTATTCTCAATGAACGTCAACTATAGCTCAGAATATTTAGGGTAAGTTTGGGTCGAAATGAGCTATCATTATATCGACATTCTCTGAGGTCAATTCATTCTCTCCATTATTCTTGAATGGATGTATTTTTTGAAAATTTAGTTAAAGGATAATATTTCGAAAATATTTAGATTGCATTTGCTTATAATTTAATTAAAAACACAATATTTTGAATTCATGCTGTGAATCAACAATTCCTATGACTTACATGTGTTTGTATTAATTTTTGTTTATTATGAAAGCCAAAAGGTTAACCGTTTAGAATATAATTAATCATTATTAAGTCTGTCGAACGCTTTTATAAAATTTATTTTAAACCATCGTTAACTTGTTATTTATGCAGAAAGAAATTACAATTAATGAGTTTTTAATAGTGAGTATTCTTGTGTTTGCATATATAAATAATCAGTTCATAATTACGATTTAATAGTTATATTTTATTTCATTTAATGTACAGGAATATAAAGTAATTTATGTTTAACATTAGTTACAGGTTTACAATCATTTAAAAGGTAATATTTAAATAGTGTAAACATTTTGCATCAGTTTATTAACATATTTAAAACGTTCAAATTATATTTAAATGGGAAATTTCTTCTCGTAATATACATGTATTTTATTTTAACGTTTTGTTCTGTACTATTGCTAATAAAAAATTGTCTGTTCTATATGTTTAAAATGTTTTAATATATCTATTTCTCAAAATAAATGTTATGGTATTTTTAGATACAAAAAACTTTATGATGAATAACTTTTTTATGTAATAAAATAAACATTTATGGCTTTAAGTAACTAAAAAAACTTTATTTAAAAAAACATAAAAATGTGATTTTATATTAAATATAAGTAATAATTTTTAAGTATCATTTATATGAAACTAAATTCTTAAAGAAATAAATTATATTTTAATAAATTTTTGAATTAAAATTTTTTAAAATAATGTATTTATATATTCATCCAATGAACAAATTAATTAAAATATAGTAATCTTTAAAAAATATAAAATACAACAAATTTTTTTATAACTAATAATTGTAAGAAATTAAATGTAAACTTTAAAATAAAATAAATAAAGTTTTAACATTGCTTTTAGTTTAGAAAATTTAAATCATATTCATTTATATTTTAAGGATAAACAATTGCCTCGAAATATAATGTAATATAGAAATACTAAAGTAAATAATAAATAATTAAGTTTTTATACGTTCAAATAATAAGTCTGGAATTTTTTTTATGATTTATCTTTATATGTTGACAATTGAAGAATTCAAATTGAAACAAATACT
Organism: Microtritia minima; assembly: GCA_034699355.1. Lineage (NCBI taxonomy): Eukaryota > Metazoa > Arthropoda > Arachnida > Sarcoptiformes > Euphthiracaridae > Microtritia > Microtritia minima. The sequence goes on from JAQIYA010001803.1 coordinate 2,240, forward strand.
TGAATTTGCTAACTATTTACTATTTCCTTCAGATATTTTTATTTGAATTATTCAAGCTCTTATAATTTTAAATGTTGATCATAAAAATGAAGATAAAATGTAAACATATTTTTTGATTTTATTATAAAAATATAGCAATTTTATTCATTTAATCGAAGAAATATTTTAAAAACAATTGAGAAATAACATCAAATAAATTTCTAACTCAAGTACATGTAAATTATCAAAATTAGCTTAAATATAAACTCATTAATTTTAATGAAAATGCTATTTATTTGATCGATAGTATAAATATAGGATGTCAACACTTAATCGGTTAACTAAGAGTTAACTGCTTTAAAATTTTTCTTATTTAAATCTTAAATTAAAGGTTTTTAAAATCTAATAACCAAACCTCTGGCTTTGAGTGAGTCATTATTTGTATGATTAACCACAAAATTCTAATTTTGTTAAAGATTTTGAAATTTTTAATTTATTATAATTAGAATTAGATTGTAAAAAATTTTACATTAATTTCTTATTTACTTTTTATTAGTTCCACAACAAAAAAAAGCACAACTCGATAAAAATATATAGTAACGTTATTGAGGATGTTTAGCAATCTTCTATTAGAAGTTATTTTGTTTGAAAAATGTTCGTTATTTTAATGAATTTGGTTACAAATAAGATAAGCAAAGAATTCTAATTAAAACTTTTTTATACCGTTTTCAAATTACAATTTAAGTTAAACCACTTCATATTTTTTTTTTAAAAATTTAGTCATAATTTTAGGTAAGAAAAGGTTTAAAAGCAAAAAATTTCATTAATCTCTATCCCTTTTGGTTAAAAACTTTTAACCTTTAATCTTAACTCTAGGCTAATCATGATTAAAACAGGTTAACTCTTTATAACATTTTGTAAATTATGAATTTAATAAATATTATTTTTGCCAAAAAAAATATAATTAACAATTATAAATATACAACATTATAAATGTTGACGTTTTAATTGAACACTTTTTAAAAATAAAATTTATTAAATATCTTATACATTATAAAATTTTTACTCGCTCTATACAATTGAAGCTTTCATAACTTGATGATCATTTTTTGATAAATTAGAGTATAATTGCTTATTATTATTTTACAACTGGATATGTCAAATAAGTATATTTTCTTCAAATGTATTATTATTTAATTACTCCTGCAATGAATTTTATAAAGACTAGATTTGATTTTTTATAATAACAATAGAACTCTTATTTTATTTCTTTAAAATTTAATTTTTAAAAATAAATTTTATGATTATAAAAATAACCATAAATTGTATTTAATATAATGATAAAATTATTATTATGTCATTAAATGCAGAATAATAATACAAAATTTAAATAAATCATCACATTTATTATGCATTTTTTTCTTAACGATAACAATACACTTATCACACCTTAATTTGTTTTATACTATAGTTTTTCATTTAATAAACACATAATTAACAACTTTTGATTTTATGTTTAAAGACAAACATATAAAGGAATTCGTTATTTAATTTAGAAGAAATGCATAAAATAGTAAGTTTATATCTCAAAAACTAATTTAAAGACTAATAAAAATGTAATTAAGTGCGATCTTATTTAGCGCTAAATAAGATTAATTTGTTTTATGCAATAAGAACAAAAAATATTTGAATAAATCAAATCAAGTAAAATCATATAATATAGCAATCCTTTTTTGTATCATTTGTTTAGATGGAGAAAACGTTACTATATTTAAGATAAATTTTTAGAATCTAGTTTATATTCTTATAAATTAAAGTGTTTTATATGTTCGTAAGCATCAAAATAAATAATATTAAAAAATTATGTAAATTGTTTAAAATTTTTAAATCCTTTTGTTTTAATGATATTACAGTATTCACACAGAATATGAATTTTATTTGAGATAACGAAAAAAAATAATTTTATTCGTTACTTTTTTTTCTTAAATGTAATAAAAATAATAATACATTTTCAAATAAAAACTAACTCTTTCAGCACAAACTTATCAAAAATTGTAAAAACTAATGTTCGACTAATAAAATTATAATATTGTATATTTTAAAATGAAATTTTCAAGTTTAATAGCGAATAAATGTTGCTTCACTTCGAATATAGTTATTTTTATTGAGCCCTAAAAAGAGCATTTGAATATAATGAATATAATCATTTGGAAAGTTAACTGCGAACACAGATCTATGTATATATGCGGCTCGACGTGTACTACAAATAATATAATAACAGATATTAAGGGGAGGGAGACTGCAAACCAAAGAATAACGCATATTGAGTATCATTTCGCGAGCATAGCTTTTGGCCAAATGTCCTCATTTGGCGATCCCTAATGCCTCTCCCCATCCATTTTGGATGAATGGCATTCATTTTGGTGGCATCAAAACAGGCATATATAAAATCTCGTATCATCGCGTCTCATCTTTCTCTCAATCCCTTATTTCATATTTGGTTAGTTTTTGTCTGGTTTCGTCGTCAGCTATAATGTTTCACTGTTCGCAGTGTTCAATGCGAATACATATATTGCGCCACTCAATAGGCATACCATTGTCTCTTTACTGCATTACATACATATATATATATAGATATATTTTTTATCTGCAAAATGCGAACACGAACACACGAAAAAAATGGATTTCTTCGTTTTTAGTGATCTCAGTGCCCACATATGAGTCTAGTTTCGTATTTGCCACGCATTCACATATATATAGCCAACTTTTATAGCCGATGGCGTACATATAGAATTGATTGGAGCAGATATGGCACGAACCATTCAAACCATTCTTTGCCATTATGTTGCAGAAGCAAAGCCAATGCTTTCAGAGCAGGAGAGAGAGCGAGAGAGAGAGAGAGAGAGAGAGAAGGGGAGCAGAAGAACATATAAAACGAGTGGCAAACTTTAATAGCTTTTCAATGGCTTCCATTCAAGTTCGGGGATTTCACAATCAAATGCTTCTCCGTTGATAAAAGTTAGTGGTTTAGGCGAATCGCTATCTTTTTCATTTCGCTCTCTTCCCTCTTCACTCCAATCGTTATTATTATTGCTCTATTGCGTCGATACTTGCGTTTAGTTAAGTTTTGTCGCGTTGCGAAATATATATTGCAGATGCGATAGCAATCGACACCAATCATTCTGCTTTGTTTGTTGGCTGATCGCGATCGACAAATGTCTCGACTCGACAAACGCGCAGCACATACACACACAGACACAAGGGTAAGATAGAAATCATTTCAAATAACGATTACTAATCTGAATCCAAAATTAGTGCTTCGCGATAGCGTATAGCACTGGCGGAGCGCTCGCTTCCCCATTATATGTCATTTTAGACGGCAATATATAGTGAAATAAGCGAAGTGGGGTTTGAATGGTTTGCTGTAATTGTTTCTCTGCGCTGCACCGCTATAATGATCTTTCGCATCGCTACCGGTATCTAAGCATGTTAGGCATGTTAGGAGTATTGTTGCTCAAAATCATCAAAACATCCTGCAATCCCAAGCGATCGCTACGATTTTCTCAATTGTAACACAACGTGTTTGCGATAACAGCGCATAATTCACGCATTTATTCGCTCTCAAAGCTTTATTGCGATTCATTTTCAAATCGAGTCTCATTTCGAAACGACGCAAAACTTTATTGACAACTATTATGCAAATGCTTTTAAACGTAGAGATTGAGAAAAATGGTATTCACTCAATGTTAGGCTCGCATGTTTCAAATCAAATAGCGATAGTAGACTATAAGCAATAAATTGAGAACACCATTGCAATCACGGATGTCGAGATCTGGAAAGCCTAATGGAGAGTAGAGGAGAGGCTCAGCGCGAGAGATAGTGGCAGAGAGAGAGACAGAGAGAGTTAAAGAAGTTTTGCGTCGATCAAATCTAATACTCTTACGGTGTCCAATATAGTGACATAGTATTAAACCACGTGAACGTTAGAATGTTTTTGGTACGACTGAACGAGTCGTATAAAAGTTTGATGAAAATTCCCAGTTGTGAGCGGAGAGAGAGAGAGAGAGAGAGAGAGAGAGAGAGAGAGAGAGTGGCAAACTTGGTTCTATCGAACTTTTTTAACAGATGACACTGTAATATGCGTGCATCGCGAACACCAGATAATAGAATATATATATATATTTTTGTTTTGTCTACTAATGTATGGCTGTATTGTGTTTGGCTTGTGTTTCGCTTTCGAGTTGAAGTACTATTATTACATTTTGTGCGGCTCATGGAAAATGATTCTTTTGGATGGCATGCAGATATATTGTAGACGCAATTACATTGTGATGTACGCAACGTTTGAGAGACTGTGTGCGAGAGAGACGTGTATTATCGATCATAAGGCTTGTTATGTAGATTTGAATACATATTCATCTCTCATGAGCGCAACTCATTCCCTAAATCAAAGAAAATTTCGATGCAAAATGACTTTTTATATTTTACATATTATATCTAACTTCTGAAGAGTTGTTAGCGTTTCTTTCTTTAGCGAAACCAATCGATTTCCATTCTAATGAAAAGGCAAACTTTTTTCATTCCTCCTAAAGTAACTTAACATTTCGCTCTCATCGCAACGTCGAGCCAATCCTTTATTATGTTTAAAACAAGACTCTTGTGAATCGTGCGCTACAACGATGTCAAAACTCCTTCAGCGAATCTTTAATAGCGTCGTTCATTTAATATGCAGCTTAATATAGTGTTTACACCGAAAAATGCGCTTTACTTCTGCCGTTAAAGCAAAAATCCATAACAATTGCACAAATTATAGTGTGTTTATGCACGACTCGCGAATCAATAAAGACAAGACTGATTTAGTTTAGTAAAAAACCTAAAGTCGTGTTTTATCTCTCCAAATATTTTACGCAAACCCTTATGAGGCGCACTCGCCAGCAGTCAATCTGTTATGTAATTGTTGTTTTGCGAATCGTATCGCTATATCTTACGCTTTTTTTCATTGTAGTTATCAGTCATCGCCAATCGATAGCCGAGCTTTGCTTATCTCGTTCGAGATCGACTCGAATCGCTCGTCTATCAGCTATAACTTCTAGCGTTTATGATATTTTTTTCTCTCTCCCAACCAATATTAGGCTTTCAAGTTTAATGCTTTCCAGAGCAGAGATTCTCAGTTTTTTTTCTCTCTCTCTCCTCAAATAATATATGACAGAATGAGTCGTGATTTACCAAACGTCTGTAAGTTATTACTGTTATAAAAATCAATGACAAATGAGTGCATAATCTTTGCAAATCTTTAAGCATTATATTTTTCTTGCCAGCAATTTATTTATAATTTTTTTACAAACGCTGCGCTTAATTGTCGGTAATGCGAAATAATTTACGCTCAGTTTATGCTTATTCTATTCTAGTTTTGATCGAATTTAAGAAGTTTTTTATGCGAAATAAATATTTATATATTTATATATTTATTGATCGATTCGCGCATAAAAAATTCGTGCTAAATGTTTGCTCACAAAAATGCTGCATATCATCAAAACTCATTGAGAGTCACATTAAACGATCGCATTGAGAGAGAGAATCAAAAAGTATGAAACGCTCAAATAAATTGATTAATCATGATTTTTGATAATTAATTTAGCGTTATTTCTCAGCACATCATGAATTAAATACACACAAAAAAGCACATTTAGTAAAGCTTTCTAACTGCCACTCTATCGCTATAAACCACTCACTAATTTGGATGCAATATTTGATGACACCATCGTATTGTATATAATAAATGTTTGAATGCGAATTGAAAAACAATTTTCTCTCGCCATTCAAGTCTCTGGAAATAAATATTTTATACGCCTTAACAAAATGATTATTTTCCTACGCTTTCGCTGCGATTCTCTCTTTCGCTCTCTTTTTTATCACGACTTAAGTAACTTATAAGTTAAGTGTTTTCCATCGCCGTTGCGAACAATATTGCGCGCCGAATAATTTTATTTACTATTCGTCAGCTGCTGCTGTCATTGCTTTTAGTGTATCACTATATTATGTGAAGCACTATTTGCACAGAAAAGTAATCCTCGGCTAAAATATTCGCTAAAAATATTATCATTTCTATTACAATGCAATGCCACACAAGGCCTTCATTATTAAACATTATTCGCAAAAATTGCTTTAATTATTTTGTAATTCTTGACAGCTTTATAAAAATATTTAAAAAAATTAACGTCTTTTGACTAATTAACTCTCACATTGATATAAAATACAGATAAAACTCTTACATCGATATTTAACCGTTTATATTACTTTGCTGTCGACTATTCTGTTAACCGTGATTTTTAATCTAAATGTGTTATTATCCTCATAAGTCTTATAAATATAATTTTCACAATATGCTGATTACGAAATTCTCTATTGTGTATTACTGTAATGCATTACCGAAACTGTATTAAAGATGGATTGGGTCGCCGACACAAGAGTGGTAGTTCATCGATGTTTTGCATGCTTCACAATGAAGTGAACAGTTTATTTAAAATTTATTGACTTCACTTTACAACAATGGGTATAAATGTTTTGTGCATATTATAGTACAGTAAAGTTGTTGACAAATTTTCTCCGCTTTCGATGAATTTTGATTATTTATTATGCATCGATTATTGAATGGTCGGTATCTAATATAATAAAAATAATAATTTTATCTAATAATGGTATCAATCGAGATATTTAACCTTTTATGACATTTAAAAACCAGTTTTTAAAAGTATTTTTTTTTTTTGAAAGCAATTGAGAGATAATTTTTTGCGAGCTATTAGCAGAGCTGTAAACATAGGAGCAATTGTTGGCTGCGTCCACATCGACATCCCTTAACGTTTTAAGTGATAGAGTATTTTGTGCGCCAAAATTAGAGAGACGCTAAAAAATATAAATGCAATGCAATGACGACTATTTTTTCCCAACTTTTATGGCACTCGAGAATGAATTAGTTATTGAGTGGAAAAATGTTTGTCTCGAGAAATATTTACGTTACCATTGAAGCTGTGCGCGACTATTTTGTTTAAGTGCGCTCACATATAACTTATATAAGCTATAATCTCGAAAATATAAACTACTATTTATATTATATTATAAGTCTATGAGAGTTTATATATAATATAGAGGGAGAGAGAAAGAACTCGAGATATTAGCGAAAGTAGAGAGTGTATGATATTGAGCGAGATTTTCAAATGTTTTTGTCACTACGGGTGAAGCAGTATTCATGTATATATAGAATGGTATTATTTTTTTATAACTTATTATTCGTCTCTCTCTTCACTCTAAAAGCTTATGTATCGCCTCTTTGCCGGTGGAGTATAGCCTCCAACGAAAGAATGGTATTTTAATTCGTCATGCATTAGGATTCACGACGAGCTCTGCGAGCCTAACGTTTTGCGCCTTATATTGATTTCATACTTTTACTACAGTTAGCGCTCGCTTACGCTTATTCCACATTCACATTCACCGAACGCATACACGCAAACAGATAGATATTGATAGATGTATAAACTTTCGGTCTTCAGCTCTTTATAATTATGGCACACACAGAGAGAGACACAGAGACGCACACACTCGCTCTCGCTGTGCGCCGACTGTACAGTCGACTGTACGCCCGAATGGGCTAAATTCAAATGTCTGTCCCTGTCTTGTTAATGCCAATAGATCTGCATTAGCCGAGCATAATGTAGTAGAAGGTAATAACATTAATATATCCAATTTAATGCCATTTCCTTCGATACCACGGCTTCGCACGAACCAGTTTTATGACTCACTAAATACTAACTCTACACTACTTGTGGTACGCGATAATAACAATACGCCAAATACATAATAGTCAGCCCTATTCTCTATTTTTACAATATCTTTATGGTCTCTCTATCTATGAAAATATTACACTACTTTATTCATTCATAATTATATGCCATTTTTCACATTTAAATGACATTATCAGCGAAATGTCTATTCGACACATAATACGCCAAAAGTATAATTTCATAGCTTTTAATATTATGCGACGCGAAACTTATAAATATTAAATATGGAAAAAAAATTCCTCATTAAATCGCTCGAACAGTATTTAATTTCTTGTTTTTATATCTCAATATTATCAATGAATAACTGAATAATGGTTTACAATCTAATTGCTATTTGATTGTGCATTTCAGTTCAAATTGATTGCAATTCATTATTTTTTTGTTGCCTAATTTTGAATTTTCGTATCTATTCATCTCTGCTCGCAATCGTAATCCTCACTAATTAATATCATCAAAATTACAGAGCCGTCAAAAAACATTTGTCTCGTTTGACAGCGATGATGAATTGTGTTCACTCGCTATGATTAACGCTGACTCGAACTGCATCGACAAAACTGGAAAATATTAAAACTTTAATGTATTTAACACAATGACTGAACGCTCGGCAAACACAATAACACTGTTAGACGTTTAGCTGGAATAGAGGAGAACGGCTTTTAGTTTTCTCTAACAGTTTACTCACCACTTGATGTCCATTTTGAAGTGAAGACCAAACCAGTGGAAAGCAATATATGATTGTTGATGTGACGAAACACCTGCCCGTCCAAAGCAAAGCCTAAATCCTTAAAAGCTTTTTCCATTTTTCCGAATCCAAGATTGATAGCTCGTCGGATAAGGATTGCGATAATTTTTGGATAATTTGGGGGATAATTAGTTTAGAAATAACTGTCAAAACAAGAATAATTATCGGTATTGCAAATTACATTGCGGTGTGTGTGTGTGTGTGTGTCTGACGTGTGATTCTCTCGATTTAATCGTCGAGTGAATTATTAAAATTTTATTACCCATTTTAAGTTTGTGTCTCTCCTCTACTTAAACGAGTGACAGACTTTCTATTGATTAATGAGCAAATAAGTTATTCTTAAAACACGTTAACAGAAACTGTTGCGAATATTGCTTAAACATTGAGATCAGCGCATACTGTGAAGAATTTACTGCACAATATATTAAAACTTTTATTTTAAGTTAGAGGTTAAACGCGCCGAAAATTGAAGCCTAACCACACCGGAGGGTACAAAAGTGCTAAACATTTTTTTTGGCTTAAGTTTTAAAATAATTGGTAAATTTTGTCGGAATGTTAATAATCACTATGTCATGATAATATTTATTGTCAAAAAATTGATATTTACTGGGCTTAAAAATTGTACAATAAAACCATTAAAATGCATTATTATTCAGTTCGGGTTTTTAACCAAAAAACCAGACAATAATTACACTGTTGTTCGCAATACA
>JAQIYA010001804.1:0-11506 GCA_034699355.1 Microtritia minima
GGAAGCGGTGGTTTCGGTGTCGTGTATAAAGTGTTCAACACATTTGACGAACACGAATACGCCGTCAAAAAAGTCTCAATTGAGTGTAAGTTTAGAAAATTCAGTAATTACTTATGAAATTATGATAGATTTTAATAATCATATTCTGTTAATGAAAATCATTTTTTTTAATATAATTAATTTTGTACTTCATTGCACTTCATTTTTTCTCATTTTATATGAGTTTATATGTATTTATGAAAAGTTTATAAATAATTAGCTAATTTAATAAATATAGCAAAATAATTTTGTATAAATAGATCATTCTTTTATTATTTATTTAAATTTACATATAAATGAGTTTTTATGTATAAAATTGAGAATTTTAATTGAAGATAGGTTTATCAAAATTTTATTTATAATTTAAATGGTTTACATGAATCACGAGTTTCAAATTTTTTATGGATGACTAAAATTTATAGCATGCTATGAAAATTAATTTATAATAAATAATTTTTCTTATAATAAAAATATTATGTTTTAATAAGATTACAAATAACAGTTTAATTATTTTTAAAATAATAAAGTATAAATTTTAACACAGCGTATATCAGATTTAAACAAAATCAAGATATTTATAGTGAAGACAACATCAGAAAAATTTTAAATGAGATAAAAATATGGTCGAAATTGAAATGCGATTTCATTGTTCAATACAAGTCAGCGTGGTTTGAGTGCGCCGATAAAAGCGAATTTAATTCTGAAGTTAATACCAATTCTTATTCTGATTCCTCTTCGAGTTCGACGCTTACAAGAATACCCGCACTACACATGCAAATGGAATTGTGTTCGATGACACTCAGGGATGCGTTAATCAAAATTAACGGAGAATTTAATTGCAAAAACGAAACAGACTTAACACCACTCGGAACTTATATTGTGACGCATTTGTTTATAGACATTGTTAAAGGTGTCGATTATCTTCATTCTCGCAAACCTGTTATTATTCATAGAGATATTTCAATGAAAAACATATTACTGACCAACGATTTGAACATAAAAATTAGTGATTTTGGATTAACTAAAATACACGACAATCCTCAGCAGTCATACTCAGATAATGTCGGCGCACAAGAATTCAGAGCACCAGAAATTATTTCCGGACATTACGACGAAAAGGTTGACATTTACAGTCTGGGAGTGGTGTTCAGACAAATGTTTAACATCAGAATTTCAGAGTAATAATAAATTTAAAAGCCATTTAATAATTTTTAATATAATTTTTTTCATAGATATCTTAAATGGATTGACTTGAATCGTGTTGATTATGAATCAAATTATAATAGCTTACATCCTGAGAGTGGCTTTGATTTGCAGATGAATGTGATTTTCTTAAACCTTATTCAACTGTTGAGACCAAATCCACGTATGAGACCGACAGCGATGCAGATATTGAGAGATAATAGTAAATATACGCTATCTTTCGATGATCTGGAAATGCAAGATATCTTTTCAAACATAAATGTGCATTCATTTAGTTATCCCATTATTGAAAAATATTTAGGCGTCGAATCATATAGAATGACATTTATGCGCGGGTTTTTGAATGCATTTTCATTTTTTAATAATATCAATGCCAGCTTAATATTGAATTCGAAACTTTTTTTTGTTTATGGCGTCATAAATGAAGGTTTTGTAATTTTGTTATATAATGAAAGCAAAAAAATTCTTTACGATATGCGAGTGAATAACGAATTCAAGACATTTATAAGAGAGCCGAAAATTGTCGAACAGCTCTCCAATAAGAAAATTGTAGATATAGTCTGTGGCGCAGGTCACGTGCTTTGTTTGGCAGAGAATAGCGAAGTGTTCGCCTGGGGCTACAATTATTTCGGCCAATTGGGTAACGGAACAGAAGATTATGGACGTTTTCCAACGGTTATCGACGAACTACGCGATGCTAACATAATAAGCATAAGCTGTGGTTATTGTTATAATTTGGCGTTGAGTTCGGATGGAGTGGTGTACGCGTGGGGTGACAACACATTCGGACAGTTGGGCGTCGATTCGGACGAGAAGTACCTCACAATTCCAGTACGAATCGATACATTTCCTGAATATGACAGCAATATCAAAGTTATTTCTTGTGGTGATGTTTATAGTATGGCACTCACTGAGAATGGAAGTGTCTATAGTTTTGGTGTCTGTAATTATGACCACAAAACTGGTGTAATTGAATATCAAAAGAAAGCTACTCGTGTTGAAGTAGGAAGTGATGTCATAATTCAGAAGATTTGCTGCGGTTTTAATAATTGTGTAATGCTTTCCAGTGCTGGAGAAGTGTATTACATTCAATTAAAAAATTTTACGCAAAAAACTAGACGCGAATCTAATGCATACAGTAAAATTCAATTGTAAGAAAAAGATAGTCAATTGACTGAAAAAGTCCTGAACGAACCTGTTTTGTAGTCTAATGAATGAAAAATTCAGTCATTTAATCGAAAAACTTAATCTTTTGATAGAAAAACCGATATATTTCAATGTTTTGTTTATACGAAAAGCAAGTCTTTGTAGTATAATTGTGTATAAATTTAATTTTATAATGGCATCAAATAAACGCAATTCTATTATTGATGAAGAAATAATAGATTGTTAATTAAGTTAAATTTATAAAATTATTTTATATTGAATATGTAATTGCATACAAGAAAATTTTTTTTAATCAAAAGATTAAGTTTTTCGATTAATTGACTATATTTTTCATTCATTAGACTACAAAACAGGTTCGTTCACGACTTTATCAGTCAATTGACTATCTTTTTCATACAATTGAATTTTACTGTATAATAATTTTAATAAGTTATTATAGCATTCCTTTTTTAATTAATTAATAACTTAATACATAAAGTTAAATATGAATTACATAAAAAGTCTAATACAAAAAATATAAACTGTAATAAAATATAACATATAATATAATTATTATATATTAGATTTATAAGAATTTTCTATTCAATTTTAGATTGATTTATGACCATTGCTTTTAACCAAATTAACCATTTTAGCTGTTTATAGTCCGATTGAGAATTAGGATGTCAGTGGATCATGAGATTAAAATGACTTTGCTTAAAGTTAATTATAACTATAAATAAATATTTGAAGCATTATTTAGCAACTTTTGTGTATATAGGAAACTATCTTAGGTTTTTTGTATGCTTTATTTTACTGTATATATGAAGTAATATAATTAAAAAGCAAACAAAATATTAATTGCAATTATAAGACTTAATAGACTTAATTTGTGTTAGTTTATTAATAATAATGTTTTTTAGAAATGCCAACAATAAAAAATCATTGATATAAGAATTGAGCTGATCATTGAACTGATCAAAGCCTATAAGACATGATCTGTCATTAGATGACATTCAGAGGGAATATTTTATAATACTAATGCATTTTAACTGATAAACGATTAAATTTCAATTTAAATTACTTAAAATACATATTTTATAACTCGTTGTAACGAAATTATACATGCATTACTAATTTAATTTTTATGAAATTTTTAAGTTAATAAAATACGATTAATATTTAAATAATATTATTTATGTAACGAAATTATTTACTTGTTTAACTTAATTAAATTATAACAAAATCATTTTGGCACAAGAAAATTTAATAGTCAACGTCAAATTGCACTAATAATTGTTACATTTCTTTTATTTTATTGAAAATCAATCAATAACTGATGTCATGTATTTTAAAGCCCGGTTGGGAAGTAGTGGACGTCGAGAATGCTCATGAGGAACATCCGGCTCAAGCGATGGTTTTGCCAATTTCTGAGTCTTCTTCCAATCTATTACCTGCTGGTTGGGAGGAACGTCAAGATGCAAATGGACGCACTTATTATGTGAACCATATCGCGCGTAACACACAATGGCATCGGCCAACAGAGTATGTTTAATTGTTTAACTTGTGTTTTTTTCTAATTTTTAAATGATAAAAGTGGTGATCAAACGCAACAGAGAAGTTTGGATTCAGTGCAAGAGTTTAGACGTCGGGTGCATATTAGTGTTGACCAAAATGAAGATTTACTTAATAATTCCCAAAACAATGAAGATGCGATAAATCAAGTAAGTTGTTATTTATCGCTTGCATCGAAGTAATAGATTAGTAATAGATTAAACAATAAATAATATAAGATTAAGTGATTACATTAAAATATTTAAAATTTCACTGCAATTCAATTGAAATGATTTTTTTATGATAGTTATTAGAATCTCAACGCAATGCACTCTCCACGAAACGCGTCAGTCCTGTTCCGCCACTGCAATCTACATCACGTCGCCATTCAGAGGTTTATTAATCAATTTATATGAATTAACTTAAATGGAAAAATAACTTTAACAATAATTAACAGCCATTAGATCCCGCTGGTCCTTCTAATTTGCATCACCAAAATTCTGTCACAGCTATATCTTCTCGCTTTTCTAATTTAAATTTACAAACTAATGATGGCTTACCCCAAGGCTGGTCATTACAAGTGGCACCTAATGGAAGAATATTTTTTATTGATCACAATACGAAAACTACGACATGGGTTGATCCTAGAACTGGAAAACCAAGCACTGCGCCAAATCAAACCAATATACCTAATAAGCCTAAATTTAACACTGTTGATGATTTGGGACCTTTGCCTGATGGCTGGGAAGAGTAAGGAAGTAATAAATTGATTATTTTAATTTTAAAAATATAATCTTTTTAATAGACGTGTGCACACGGATGGACGTATATTTTTTATTGATCACAGTATGGATTATTTAATTATTTTTAATAGTTTAATTAATTAAATTATGAATTAATAAACAATGAAATTATTTCGAATAGACACGAGGGAAACACAATGGGAGGATCCGCGTCTTAATAATCCAAACATAGCCGGACCTGCGGTTCCGTATTCGAGAGACTACAAACGCAAATATGAGTACTTGCAGCTCAAATTGCCGCGACCCACAAACGTGCCAAATAAGTTTGAAGTTAAAATAAACAGAACTAATATTTTTGAAGACTCTTATCGAATCATATCAGGCGTTTCTAGAGTTGAAATGCTTAAAACTAAGTTATGGGTTGAGTTCGACAATGAAGAAGTGCTCGACTATGGCGGTGCCTCAAGAGAGTGGTTTTACTTGCTTTCGAAGGAAATGTTTAATCCTTATTATGGATTGTTTGAATATTCAGCGGCCGACAATTACACATTGCAAATAAATCCATTTTCTGGAATGTGTAATGAAGAACATTTATCGTATTACAAGTTTATCGGTCGCATCGCTGGAATGGCAATATTCCACGGAAAATTGCTCGAAGCGTTTTTCATTAGACCGTTCTATAAGATGATGTTAGGAAAGACTATTCAATTAAAAGATATGGAAAGCGTTGATACAGAATACTTCAATTCTCTCAAATGGATTATGGAGAACGACCCAATTGAGTTGGACCTGAGATTTTCCATCGATGAGGACTTATTTGGACAAATTGAACAAAGAGAGCTTAAACCAAGAGGTGCTAGCATTCCGGTGACTCAAGAAAATAAACTTGAATACATAGAGTAAGTCACGCTTACACGAGATTTATTATATCATCAAATCTATTTAAATTACTTTTAAATTAATGATAGTCTGGTTATTCAATGGAGATTTGTTTCACGTATATTACCTCAAATGGAAGCTTTTTTGGAAGGTTTTAATGAGATAATACCTTTAAGTTTGATTAAGGTGTTCGATGAGCACGAACTCGAACTTTTAATGTGTGGCATCGGTAATGTTGATGTCAAAGATTGGAAGCAAAACACTGTATACAAAGGTGGTTATCATCCCAATCATATCGTCATTCAATGGTTTTGGAGAGTAAGTCTATTAAAATTTATTTATACATTTGTTTAGTAGTCTAGTCTTGTCTCAATCAAATATGCATTTAATTTTAAGTTATTTATTTCATAGTTTATATTTTATTTAAAAGACGGTAAACATTTGTTATTGATTTGAATTAAAATATAGATGTCAATAATAGAATTTTACTTCTAATGATTGATAGGGAATATTTTAGAAGTTATGTAAAATTTATGTAGATTTAAAATTATTCAGATTTGCTGCAAAGAGGGAAAAGATAAAGTACTATAATGTAGAAAATTGTATCATAAACATGTAAAAACTCCAATACTTTAATGAATACTTGAGACAATTTTAAATAACTATGTGTATACTGTATTTGCCATAATCATATGTTAAATCTAATCATTATAGGTTGTGTTGTCGTTTAATAATGAGATGCGATCACGTTTACTTCAATTCGTGACCGGAACATCACGCGTACCAATGAATGGTTTTAAGGAATTGTATGGGAGTAATGGTCCGCAATTGTTTACAATAGAAAAATGGGGAACTCCGAACAATCTTCCGCGATCGCATACATGGTAGGCATAGATATGAAACTGTTATCTTACAAATTATAAAAATTCAAAAAATATTTTTTATTAATGAATATAAATTTATGAGTTTATTTATTTTATTAGAAAATGACAAATAAAACTGTATAGATATAAGTTAAAATTAATTAACTTTTATCATACTTTTAAAGTTAATATAAATTGAATTCGGTTCAAAATTTAATCTTTAAGTATTTTTAAAAAATTAATAGTTCGTTATATTTTATATGTTTAATTATTTGTGAACTTATTTATAATTTTTAATCAAATTTAATTTTTTAGCTTTAATCGACTGGATTTACCTCCATATGAAAGCTATCAAGAATTACGCGAAAGACTTATCAAAGCAATTGAAGGTTCAGAAACATTTGGCGGAGTTGATTGACTTAACTTAAATATTCTTTTATGCACTTTTCTGACATATTTTAATATTTTTAATCTTATAAATTTTAAAATATTCAATTTCAACTGTGATTCCCTATCCTTTTCATCCTATGATTATATTTATATGTTATTATCGTGATATAAGAAAATTGTTTTGCTAAAAATAAGTTAATATAATTATAAGTAAATACAGTATAAATAATTAAATTGTTATTTGTTTTAATTGTACAAATTTTAGAAATAGTATTGAAGCTTGTTTTGTAAGATAAATGCAATATTTATATTTAAGTCAATTTATGCATAAAGCATACATTAAAATATTTAAATATACTTTATTATAATAAATTTTTAATAAAAATAAAAAATACGTTCGAAGCGATAACATTTTTGCGCTCCAATTCCAAGCAAATATATTTTTATTTTAAGCGCTAAATCTTAATTAGTTTTCAAGTAATTCACAGTCAAAACCATTTCCTATAGTCCACATTTTTCAAACTAATTGGTTTCAAGTTTTAATCTCACGCCAGTTTCAGATAAAGTAAGCATTGTTTGACATGAGGTAAGCATTGCATAATATAGAGATGGTTTGAACTGTCATAAAATTCGCTTTTTATTTAAGTTTTTATTTTAACAATTAATTATTAACTATTAACAATTTATCCCAACAATAGTTTCCTATAAAAATTCATAATAACATAAAATTTAGTTCATTTCAACAATATTTTACAAAACAAAACTAAACTTTAATCCTTAATCAAACTTTGGTCAAAGTTAATATCACAAGCAATGAATGTGAATGTGAATGTGTCGATACTCACTATCGATATGACTGTCGCGCATCACGTGATGCCATCAATAGAACAAACTATTGAGATCGTCGATCGATTAGCTGTTTAGCGATAACTACTTTTCATAGAAAGTGTTTATAAACAAACTTTTTAACGAAACGCAATCTAATATAAATCCAAAGCAGAGGTAGAGAAATGTCATTTCGCCAGATATGGATAGTGTCGGTGAGTAATCGATCGCTTGTTTACAATCGACACTTCGCTAACAACGAACGCAAAGCTCTGCGAATCGGATTAACGCCATGTGAGCCCAACTGCGAGAAGCAATTGGTTGATAGTCTGTTGAGAGCGCTATCGATCGACGACAGCAAAAGCATAAATGACTGTTCGGCTGTCAATCAGTTGCCGGTCATCGGTATCACACTCGACAACAGTAAGTTATGGCCGATTGTGGTAATCGAGAGAAACGGCATATTATTTACTGGACTTTGTTTGAGTGAGAGAACGAGTGGCAGCGAGTGTGGCGCTGAGCCCATACTTATGGAGGAGAACGCCATCGCTTTATGTTTTACGGCTTTGCAACTCATTGCGCATCACTTTTCGGTGGAAAAAGTATGACATTTCACATGTAATGTTGTGTTAATATAAATGTCATTTGAAATGCTTTATAGAGCCTATCATGGATTGAGTGGTTTATAGTAAGCGAAATGCCTTTCGGAGCTCTCGTTAACACTAAATACCAAACGCTTACTCAAAGCAGAAAAGAGAAAAGCGATCATTTAAAACAACAAAACGATTTGACAGTAAAAGTGATTGTGAATGAATTGATAACCGCTACCAAAACAAAAGAGTCTGTTTTCGGCACCATTTCGGTAGTGACTAACGATGACTCGACCAATAATTACTTAAATACTAATAACGACATTCTCACGATTAATGTGAAAAACATAGAATCGCTTAATTTAATTGTGCCTCAAAATTGCAATATCTATGGTTCAGATATAGAGTTGAGAGCCTCTCAATCAGCAAATCCTTTATCAATAATTCACTACAAATGCAATACATCTCCACTTTCGGTCACTTCGTTTCTATCTTACGATTACACCAATAAACAGGACGCCAATCAGATCGGTCTCAATCATTTCCAAATTACAATTTATCTTAAAAATTCACAATTAAAGTTTAGTTATTTTAATATTCATTTCAAGCACCCTTCGGATAATAATCTATTAACGCCAACAAAGTCTAATTTATCGTACGGACAATTGAGACTCGAAAATAATGGTCTATTTTGGGTAATTGGCAACAAATTTCCAAAATCTGGACAAATTAAACTGAACTTTGATCTGCTCTGCCATAGTAGCAAAACAGTAAACATAGAAACTATTTGCAATTTTAAAATAGAAAATTTTCATGCGAGTAGACTTCTCACCAAATCTGAACATTTAACTATTGGTGATATAAAATGGAATGTGAATAATAAACTGCCGATATATATAGAATCAGCTTTAACTTCGATAGATTATAAACTTTATCCAAATTAATTACAACGTGATAATCCATATATAATAAAAATTTATATTATTCTGTAAAATTTCCAACAATGTCTTTAACTGTTTTCATCAATATTTGTAATAAATTATTGTATTGGCATATATGCATGATTTTATTTAACATTATTTTTTACATGGTCTACACCTAATTTATATATTTAAGCGTGATTTTTATAAGTAGAATTACTCATAACCGGGAGACCCAAGAGTTCTTGGAATAACTGTGAACGTCAGATGAAGTTTTCTAAACATTTATAATTAGGTTTCATTTTCATTCTTATTAAATAAGTGACTTAAGTTTTTAAAATTAGAGACGGACATCTCTAATGTTTTTTGTCAAAATATTCTGAAAATTATCAAAAAATTAAAACACTAGTAATTTCTTTCACAAACAAGTTTATAAGTTATAAATATGTTATCTTACTGTAATTTTATGCTTCATCTTCATAATAATCAATATCTTTATCGATATCTTCCGTTTCTATTTCTACTTTATTTTCTATTTTTTGTTTGACAACAGACAAGTCTTCTTCAATAGAAATCAAATTTAAAATCTGCTTTTTTCGCACTTCTCGAGAATAGTTCTCTCTTTTTTTACGATTTTCTATTAAAAATTTTTTCATGAGCTTAATTCTGTAGTCTGTGTCATATACGGCAGAGCTATCACTTTTATTCGTATCTATGAGAGGCGTCGACCAATCAATTGGAGGTAAAGGATCCGCCACTGCATTAAAACTCCTGTGTTGTGCTCGAGATTTTTTCAAGTTAGCCAAAACTATATTTATCATTTCTTCATAATTGAGCCCTAATATATCCATTTTCATGTCATGTGGTTTTTGAAGTTTTAAACTGTCGTATACTTTCTCTCTAATTAAAGGCTGATTTGGTTTTTTATTTAAGCGCTCAATTTTTTCATATGGAGGGTCTGATAACGATGTATTGTTTGCTTCAGAATCATCGCCAAAATCAGCGCATTTGAGAACTTCTTCAACTTTTTCTGAAAAACTTTCGAATTTATCGTAAGCAAAGTTAATCCATGGAACGTCATTCATGAAATTGAGTTCAATAATGTTTTGATGCAAATCTCCCTTTAAATTTTCTAATATTTTTGCCACTAATTCTATTTGCTCTAGACTTTGGCAGAACGGAGAAGTCCAATAAATATTTAAAATGTTGAAATGGCGGGCTATGCGAACCTGCAGAGGTAAACATATCGATAGTGATACCCATTTTAACGTAAGTTAGCTTATGTTACTTTTTGACTCATTTCTTAACATATATAAATTAAATTAATTTAAACTTAATTTTTCTTTTAATCTCTCCCTCTCTTTAAAATATTTTTTTTCGAGAAAAAATTATTTTCGAAAATTTTCAGAATGGAGCAGATTTTTTTGGCTCCTAATTCCCAAAAAAATGGGAACGGTTTCCGAGATCTTCCCGTTGGGAAGAGTTCCCATTACCAAACCTTAGTAATAATAAACAAACTTAAAAATAATAATACAACTAAACTAAGACTTAATAATACAACATTTTGTATGTAATTAATAAACTTAAAATAATTAACAAAATAATAATTATAAAGTTCTTTTAACTTTGGAATAATCAAACTACTCATCAATTCATAATCTTATTTTACGCTTATAATTGCTTTTAGGATTATTTTTAATAAAAAAATTGCTCGGACTCGGCATATAGTATAGAGTTGTGTTCAAATGATATTAAATAAAGTAAGTTAACGGCTAATGGTATACAGATTTGACTTAAACGAGCACAAACTCAATTGATAGCAGTGAGTATCACGTCATTGCAGACTTGCCTGAGTTATGCGCACTTGAAATTGTTTGACTTGATTGGCAAACGGTTCGGTCGACAACACATCACTAATACATTGCATGAAATGCTTGTTCAATATAAGCATTCTTCGCGTGAGAACGCGATAGTTCTCGTCTCTCACGTCGTTTTGAACGAAATGTCTGGCCTTTGACACCACAATTGACTGCTTTTCTTTCACTTCGAGTCTCTTTTTGTCTTTTAATATTTTATCAAAAATGCGCATTTGCTGTATTTTCATCGCCCCTTTGAACAGATTGTGGTGACGAACCGATTGAATGAGCACTAAATCACGCTTTAATAGCGTCACAATTCGCGCCACAATTGAGTTCATTTGAGTTGAAAACAATGAATTTGAATGCGATCTGTGTTTGTGGTGTTTATGTTTGGTGTTTGTGTTTATCATGTTTAACACGTGCTTCTCAACACATCATTACGTCATTTATGAATGCGTTTGTAGTGCTCTGTATTGGTCTGTATGTTGAATGAGG
>JAQIYA010001805.1:0-11505 GCA_034699355.1 Microtritia minima
TTTTGCCAAACACAAAATAAGCTAACAAGAGTGAACACTATTATGAGCTTAATTTTATTATTCTTGGGTTACGTAAGCGCTCACTACGTTCGCGCTTTATGTATCTTATGAATCCCTTTGTTAATAAAGAGGATAACTTATAAATATCCATAATGTCCAACTTTTACAAGTTAAAACTCTATTTAAACAAATTTCACTTTGTTATAAAGGGATAAGGAGAAGTTAAACTATATTTAAATGAAATTTAATTTGGAAAACTTATAGTTCCTTCTCTTCATCAGGGGGGGGGGTGACGGACAGACAGACAGATATCTCAAATCCATAAGATTGATTTTGTAAAAATTCTACAAAATACCGACTCTGTTGTATTGAAATACATTTCTTAATAAACAAATTATATAGTGTTTAAAAACAAAACTATATGTATTTTTATGTTTAATAAATGTACAAAAACCTTGTATTCAATTAGAAAATCACGACAAACAAATATTGCTCTCTATTTGAAAGACTCTTTCTTCTCTGGTAATGTTTGGTGAGACCAAATATTTTGAATTAAATGTTAATATTCAATCAAAAGGAAAATATAAGAATTTTTTTAGAAAATAACATATTATAAATAAGAGAGCAGCGCCAATATTAGGAGGGGTGATGAAGTAATCATGTAGGGTATTGTTTTACTCAGAATGAAGTTCTGAGTTGAATGAGAGGCTCTCTGGTTAAGGGGGACCTAATGTTAGTTTGTCTAGAATTTAAGGGCATTTTGGTTTGAGGGGTTTTGTTTGAGGTGGCTTAAGGTTAAGGGGATCTTGGGTTAAGTGGGGTTTTAGGGTTGAGAATGTTTCTCAGAGGATGAACTCAGAAACATTTACTGAATAGAATGAAGTGGATTATAAGGGGTGAGGGGTTTATAGGGAATAAATTATTTAAAATGCCCGTTTGTTAGAACGGGTTGCAACGCTAGTAAATTTATAGTAGACTAAAAATAAAGAATTCTTATTAGAATATTCTTAGAATATATTAGTATTAAATAGTATAAATTTATTTCTAAAATTAATCAATAATAACTTTAATTATTAAGAAAATAAATAAGATTTTATTTAATTATTAACCCTAAAATTGCAAAATATAAGTTTCAAAATTAACTTTATATGCAAATATTATATTAATATATTATATAGAATTTATGTGTATCTTGTGTTTAACAGACAGAAACGATGTCAGAGACGGTGTTTATAAAGATAATAAAAGTTTACATTAAAAATGTCGTTATTTGCATAATATTGTAATCTGCCATTCATTTTGAAGCCATTCATCATTAAAAAACAAGTTGACTCATATTTAAATGTTTAATCAATAACATACAACAATATGCTTTCAAAATACACGCATAACTTACTTCCTTTAATGAAATGAATAACAATCATTAGTTGACTGTAAATCAAGTTCTCACTAATCTATCTCGAAATTTCTGTATTAAAAATGTAAAGTAAATATATTTATAAATATCTTAAATTGGAGTATTTTTCTCGTAAAAATATTCTAGTAATGGTTAGAAAAGCTTAAAAGATTTATCTTACTTATAATGAGAAGCAAATTATATTTATAAGTTATTTTGAAATGGTTGTTAAGGCGCACATTAATCTTTTCTTAATATCAATATTATGATATCAATATAATACTTATAATCACATACAGAGCACTCCATAACACTTTATTCTGTGTTGTAATATCACTTATTACCAGTTTGTTAAGAGTTGGCCAAAATAACTTATATGCTCAACTCCAACAAATCTTCACCAAATTTTTCTTCCGTATATCATATATTTTCTAACAACTGATTACAATATAAGCATATCTCGGATTTTCGGGAAGTAATCTTTTTTTAAACCAATAATGATATATATTTTTCAGTTATCAGTTTTGTGATGATTTAAAATCAATATTCTTTCGATGCGCTAATTTTACGAATAATTATAATTTATGTATAAATTTTTAAATTGTTAAATTTTGTATCTGTTTTCTCAGAGATTAATTTTGCTTTAAAAGTGAATATAAAGTAAATATGTATATTCATTATGTAACGAGCAAACTGTTTTTAGAGATTAGAAAAATTAAAATTAATAATTATAACTTATAGATAAATTTACATTATAACTAAGGTGATTACATTTAGGGTGAAAAATAAAAAAACCCAAATAGTAATTTGGTATTAATTCACTTAATAACTCTCATTAATTGATTCAAAAGTCGGATTTTTGGTGTTTAGATATTTAGCATTATTAAATTCAAGGGTAAGGACAGTAATAATTATTA
Organism: Microtritia minima; assembly: GCA_034699355.1. Classification (NCBI taxonomy): domain Eukaryota; kingdom Metazoa; phylum Arthropoda; class Arachnida; order Sarcoptiformes; family Euphthiracaridae; genus Microtritia; species Microtritia minima. The sequence goes on from JAQIYA010001805.1 coordinate 2,314, forward strand.
ATCATTTTGCAGTTAATGTAGAGAATGTGTGCGATTCAATAATGCACTGTAATTTAGTTAAATAACATAATTACCATAGTTTAGCAATTTAAAAGTATATTTCCGCTTATAAGGCAAGGGTATAAGAATATTTTAGCATAATATATCGTTTAATGTATCGTATTATTCAATTTATATTTACATTAATAAATTTAGATACTAATAAAAGATTTAGTAAATTCCAGTTTTTAAAATTTTTATATCAGTTTTATACATTGTTCTATTATATAAGCTTTATAATAAGCTTATAAGTAATATTAGACTTTTTCACTTCATGAAAAATAGTTTATGTTTAATGCACTAAAGTAGAAAATATACTCAGCGTTTTCGGTCAACTAAAAAAATCAAATTTTGCGGTCATACTCAAAATATTCGGTCAAATATACTGAATATTTTTAGTATAATTTTGAAATTCTGAGGTCAAATTCGGTTAAAAGATTATATATAAATAGATATTATTAAAAATTTTATATAAAATAACATTTCAAAGCATTTTAATATAGCATGAAGACAAACTTCATGCCATATTGAATGAAACCAATTATAATATTTTTAGAAAGAATTTTAAAATAATTCCTTAATGGAATAACATTTCTCAGTGTGCTTATAGTCTTAATACCACTTATTCTTTGCAACCAAAGAGTGACTGTAGGCACACATCACTGAGCGATTTGTATCAGATATAAAAATCACTCAATATGACAACTTATACAAAGTAACTTCTTTGACATAAAAACGTACCAAAATATGAATTATTTTGTCAAACACATGCCCTTTTCTCTACTATGAGGAGAAAGAGGTAGAGCAGCAATATATAACAGTTAGACAATGTATGACAATTATAGAGTTAGCAAAAATTATATACGACATATAATATGTATAGGAATAATTCTATCTTAAAAAGAATTTGTTATATAAAATATTATTTACATAATATTAAGAGTATAAAAATATAAAAACATGTTAAATCTTTATATTTATAAAGTTAAATTTGGATACTGAAAAATAATAATGATTTTAAAAATATTATTCTACAAAAATTATTACAACATACTAATTATATTTATATCAAAACTTAGTGCAATATGTTTTAAGTAGTATTTACGAATTAAAAAATTCATAGTTTAATAAAAACACTGATTTCTGGATTTTAAAGTCTTAATTGCGTATATAACTAATATATAACTAATTAATAATATATTATAAATAGATGTATATTTACGTTATATAATATAAGGTTATTAAAAGTTTTATAATAAAGAAATAAGAAGTTAAGAAATTATAATTTGATAATATATTTGTAATCCATATAAATAATGCAAAATAAAAATAATAAAGTTTAATAATAATAATTAGCTCACCTATCAATTCCTATAGCGGTTAAGGTGTAAACCGAGACGAACACAGACGCCAATTGCATGAATTGAACGATTGGACAAAATTGAGGCATAAAAATCCATCGGCCGAGCATAAAGTTAGTGTACGTGAATGGTATGGAGAAGACAGCCATAGTTATGTCGGATAACGACAAGTTCACCAAAAACATCCTCAACTCTCTCGAAGATCGCTTGCCAGCCATCAAAACCCAAATCGCTATTATATTACATATTAGCGATAGCGCTGCCGTTAACGAGTACAACACGATTAAAAATGTTTGCCACTTGTAGTTAAGCAGTTCTAAATCGCTAATTGTTTCGTAGTTTTTGTTTTTATCGAAATTCATTTCGCTGTAACCACTATTAGAGTCAGCATTGGTTAGAGATATAGTCATGTTTGAGGCGTTTGCCATTTCGGTGATGACCGATATGTTGCTCGCCATCAATGAATGCGTGAATTAATGTGAGAAATGTTTGGTTGAGATAACACTGGTTTGGGCCGCACTTGGGCTGCACTCGTGCTCACACTTGTGTCAAACGCTAATTTGTAAAGTTTAAACAACAAAATAACTCATCCAAACATATTTGCAGTCAATTAAACTAAAATTGTAAACTCATAAAAAATCCACTGTTTATAATAATTGTCGTTATAAAACTTATGTAACTTCTCTGCAGATCAAACAGAAGCGCTTTTGTCGGTATCTCATGTACCGCTTGGATGTGTTGGTATTAATCTTTTTTAACAACACTTCTCCTCAATTGGTGTGTGATGTGCATCACTGGCACTCTAAATAGAGTCGAGATCTTTGTATATACAAAATTCTCACTTTCATTGGCGCAACACTTGCCATAAGGAGTGCGCGCATTGACATACTATTACCACTTTTACGAGTGACTAACTGTAAACCTTATATACAGTATATGTAGGAAACATCGTTTTAGGTTAAACCGAATGCTTTTTATTCAAATGATTAGATTCGGCGGTCATATCCGGTTAAAAGGATAGTTCGTTTTTTCATCTATATCTTCATTGTAGTACACTCTTATTTCATGGGATAGTTTATTTAAATATTTAGTTTGCATCGATTGAATTGTGAATAATGTAAATATTATGATCGTTTCATCGAAACAGTTTTTCTTACTTATTTTGCACGTGTGGTATATATTGTGAAGAAATTGTTGGCTTTGAATAAAATATTAATTACTAATTATTAATAACAATTTGTAATAATACTTATCTTTAAATAATTTTAAATAAATTAGATAATTTGGAAAAAAATTTTGTATAGCCCGCACCCCATATGTAGCACAAACAACAATACTTTCCTAAAAATTCAATTTATTTAGATAGCCCGCGGACTATATTTGTGAATTTAGAGTATATCAATAGTAAAATTTTATATCAAAAATTGAATAACATAAATGTTTTGAATTACAAGCTATGCAAAAACAAATTCAAAAATAAAAATAAAAATTAAAATGCAATAAAATGTATAAATTGCGTTCGATTTCGGTAAGATGTTGCATCTCACAGGAATAATTTTTCAAATTCAGTTAAATTCTGTCAAATTCGGTTACTGACCGAAAACGATTTTTCCTAAGTATATACCACTATATTTCGTGCTGCAAATATTTATTAGTTATTTTCATAATGAAATACCATCTAAAATAATTGTTTTATTAATTTATTTTATTTGGCAAAATGCAAACTTTTTTGCGTTAATCAAAATAAATATCAAAAGTTTGATTATTACTAGCATGAAATGTGATTATCGTGCTATAAAATTTGTCTGACAATACTGTAAACAGTATACAAATATTAATTATTAATTTCATATAAAATTTGTACAAAAATTAGAAATGTTAATTTTATTAAGCCTTTTATTGTTAATTAATCTCTAATTTTATTTAATCAAAAAGTATGTCTCTTTTTAAATATAAACAAATCAAATCATTATCCATTACGTGTTATTTAGTTATATTTTTAGCTGATTTAACTTTGACAAAAGCAAACTTATGGATTTGAGGTGCTTCTGTTCGATGCCCTCCTTGACAATGGAAATGAAAAAATTAAATGCAATTTTAGTAAAAATTTGTTGTCAATAATGAGATAGAAGTTGGATTTTATTGACTAATATGTAATTTTAAGCTGTTTAGATTAGTCTAGATAAATGTAAAGTATTGTTTTAATTTATTATATGAAAATTATATTTAAATGTATGGTCAATTTAAATTATTAAAATTCATACAATTTAATTCTCCGAGACTCTGAGACTCTATTGTTTGAGAGTCTGAGTCCGAGTCTTAGTTAAATCATAGAGTCTGGAGTCCGAGTCTGGGACTCTAGACTCCTGAAAGTTAGAGTCTGAGTCTGAGACTCCAGACTTCGAGTCCAAGACTCTATCTTTAGACACTATTATATATGTATTTCAGTATTGGCTTACATACATTTTAAGTTTAATGTTAAGTTGAATGTAAACTTATTTGTTATATTGTAATTTTATCTTATTTCGTAAGTAAATTTTCTTTATGTCTGCCACGCATGGATGGCTTGCAGTTTTTTTGTTTTTTTTAAACCTTTTGTTTTAAAAATTTTTAGTTTTTTTAAGTAAACCAATTTATTTCTAACTTATAAGTTATAAGAAAGTAAACTTCAAAAAAATTCTGCGCTTTCAAATTAACATTTTATTATTGCTCAATAAAAATGTTGAAATCAAATTTAGCCTTCAATTGAGTTACAATTACACAACGGATAATGCAAAAAATGGTAATGTGTTACAATCGAGTTGATAATCAAAAGAGAAAAGCGAACAGTGGTTCATCGCATCACTGAATCGCACTCTTCTTAGAGAATATGTTAGTCAAATCAAATTGAAGATATGCAGCACAATGGAAATCAAATGACATTTGGTTAATACTTAGGGGTGTGAGTGGGAGAGAGTTAAAGGTTTGCGAATAATAGAAGTGCAATAGCTTTTCTGTAGCAATAATAGTATGCTTTTAAGATATTTGTAAAAAAAACAAAAGTCTACACTTCTTAAAGAAATCGAATAAATTTAGATGCGTTCTTACAGTTTATCATATTATTTATTAAAGCTATCGAACAAAAATAATATTCATAATCTATTATAGGGCGCATACTTCTGCAAAATGAAATATAAAAATAGATTTCTTATATAGACATGGGTCACTATTTAGTGAGCCTAACCATGACGATTGCGAGGTATTGTTGAAATTTCAATGGCATTTAGCATATCCGCCATCAAATTTAATTCACTTATTCATTCTTCAAAATCATTCTTCTCCGGCGTGGACAAACCATTCTTATTTTATTTGACTTCTTCTTCGACTTCGGATATCCTTAATCTGAGGTATTTTTCAAAGTTAGAATGAGAAATAAATCACTCATAACCATGTCTGAGGTGTAAAGTGGGTCACCAACAAATTTTATCTTCAGATCAAAAATTATATTAGTGTTAAGTTGTGCTCTGTGTTAAAGTTATGCAGAACTAAATGCATTAAACCAAAATTAATTCTTAAATTTTCAACTCATCCAAAAACTTTTGTGAGACATTCTTGAGTATATTTCAATTATTTATTACTGATTTTTTACTCGGGTATCATAAATTAAGTTAATATAATGCTATTACTGGTAATAATAGCAGATACTTTTGCCACTGTTTTGTTGGTTAACCTTTTATCCTCAATTATCCATAGTTTTGAATTCAATTTACTTAATCTATCTTACAATATCTATACTAAAGCTGTTGCAAAATAGAAAAATAGAGAACCGAACCGATCCGCAAACCGCCTATTATTTATAGAACCGAACCGCGGATATCAGTGGATAACCGCTTATCCGCATATATATTATTTTCACATGTATTTCAATTATAAAAGTGAGAAAATTCTCCCTAAAAATATTTTTCTTGCTCATAGAAAAGTAAGATTTTAAAATAAACATTAAACTTTGATATTTAAAATATTGCCATTAATATTAAGCTAAATATTACAAAAATTCAAAATTTTATTTGAGACTTTTGATGCAGAATTAATTTGCATTTTTATTTTTCGGTTCGTGGCGGATATCCGCGATCCGCTGACTTGAGAACCGAACCGAACCGCAAACCGCGGTTCGGTTCTGTTCGGTCAATTTTTTTCTGTTTGAAAAAAATCAGATCCGAACCGCGGATATATCCACGGATATATCGGATATCGGTTCGGTTCCAACAGCTTTAAACTATACCCAAGTCTTAATGGCATTTATGATCAATTGATTTTGAACATTCTCATGCAGCACTTCGTAAGCAGTTTTATGCACAATCAAACTCTGGCCATCATTTGTTTAGCTATAAGCCTATGTGATGCCATAGTGGACAATGTTTTACCATTTAAAGATAATTGCAAATAATTGAGTGAAGTTGTGTGGCATTATTGTTTAATATCTGTCTATCATCTATATTTTTCCGTTTCTGAATTGCATCTAAATTTATATTTCTTCATTGATAACACCTGATAGTCTATCAAATTTGGGCATATCTTTAAAGTTTTAACTATACAATTTTAACTTATTGTATCATATTGTTTAAAGTATAAAATGAAAGATATAAGTTTCCTAAAATGCTGACCAAAATTTTAAGAAAATCCCACATTAATAACCCTACTTTTCATTCAAAATAAACTCAAATTTTCTATACTGAATGAAGTTTTAAAACACTCGTGTATATGAAGTTTACTTAAGTATTTTAAGTTTGCTTAAAATTTAAATAGTTTATGACAATTATATCCTTAAATACTGTTACGATTTTCATTTGAAACTTAGGCTCAGTTGAAGATTCTTATTAAGAGATAAAATTTTCAAAAAAATATGTGGCGCTAGTCATGGTTAGGCTCACTTCTTCAATAGTGCCCCATTTATAGTAAACTTATACAGTTGATTGGTTTAGTTAGAAAATTTGCAGAAAGGTTTATTGCAGAATATACTGAATAATACTTTTGCCAACTCATTATTGCCAAATTAGAGGCAATTCTTAATAATTTTGGAGGACATTGGAGGACAATTTAATAAAATTGATAATATTGGAGGACAACATAAATTTTAATTAATCAAAAAAAAAATAACAAAGTTTAATGTTATTAAATTCTTTGTCTGATAATTTCTATTTTTATTACTATCTAAATGAATAATTTTGTTGAAAAGCATAAATTGTGTTATTAAGATTTAACCGATTAGCCATGGGTAAGGTTAGGATTTTAGGTTAGTTTAGGTTAGGAAAACAGATTTTCGATCTGTATAGCTAATGGTTAAATCAAATCTTGACCGGTTAACCATTTACTCATCACTAATTGTAAGATAAACTAATTCAAAACATTAACTTAATTCAACGCAGTTATCCGATCGCAATTGAGGTCAATGATAGACAAATTGCATCCTATGTTTTAATTAGAAGATAGCTGTGATTAAACCAAAATCGGTATCCCGTAAAGGGGTAAAAGCCTCATAATATAATTTTATGATATATGCTGCCATTAACCGGTGATGAGGATTGTGTTAGGATTTTATTACAAAAGGAGGTTAATGAATGTGGCATTAAGTTACTGTAGTATATAATAAATTGTGTTTGACTGTAAGTAAAATAAATAGTTTGCTTTATTGTGTCCGAATTTCTGGATAATGACACTTAAGACACAGAATATAGTTTAATAATAGAATTAAGGACTTAAATACATGTACCGATATCTGCGACCCAGTAATTTCTAATAACTTATATAATGTCAAAATTGTTTTAATTATGTTACTCACACAGTATAAATTTTTTAATTTAGATGTCGAAAATTATTTTTAAAAATTATTGTAATTTTATCATGTGTAGCATTAAGTTAAAACAAAATTGAAAAATATTGTGAGATGATTTTAACATTATTTTTTTAATTTTAATTACTCGTTAACGTTATTTATAAGTGCACGTGAGTGTGTGGGAGCGCTTAATTGTCATGGTTTTCGGTTTTTCTGTTTTCTAAATTGGCTCTATATATTCATTTATGTATTTATGTATTTATTCATTTTGTATTTTTATAATTTCACTCACTTTTCAATTCGACTGCTACTTACAAATATTTTTTACAATCTCTCTCTCTCTCTCTCTCTCTCTCTCTCTCTCTCTCTCTCTCTCTCTCTCTCTCTCATGTTATAGAGATGTTGTTTGCACTGTTTTTACCGACTGTCGGAATTATAACTTTTATATATTTAAATTTTTTACTTTTAGAAATCTTTAAAATTCTTTAATATTTTAATACTCTTAATAGTCTTATAATCTTATAACTGAATATTGCTTTTAATATTCTTATACAAAAAATATTTGAAAAATTGAATTTGAGTTTGAGTCTAAAAAGAGTTGCGAGAAATAGTCAGTGATTGAGTCTATAAATGCAAAACAACTTTAATTTATATATTTTTATATTTGAATATTATTTTAAACTTTTGTAGATTATAAACTACAGGATATATGCGATTAATCTCTACTGAATAATGCTGTCTCTAAGTTTAAAACTAAACTCCAATCACTCTTAAGGAAATGAAGCGTAAAGCTGTCACTTGCAAATAGTTGGTCCAATTTTCTCAAATATAATTAATTAACCTGTTATCTACATCTTCGATAAAGTAAAGATTCTCAAATAATTAGTAAATTGTATTATAAAATTGAATTGTAAACAAACATAATTTATTATCTTTAATAATAAACCAATTAATAATTTAAGAAATAGATAGCTTAATAATATTTGAAAATTTGGCTAAAATACGATATCGTTGTATTGTCAGACTTGAGCCAAAATCAACATAAATAACGCTCATATTTGAATGTAAACATAGCGCGTATATTTCAAAATGTCTGTATTCTTACTTAAATTGCATTAAATCGACGTTTTTATGTAAATTTTTAGTTAATTTTGACACCACAACGATATCGTATTTTAACCGAAAATTTTTTATGAAAAGCCTATAACAATACAATTCTAAAAAACAAATAAATAAACTTAAAGAGCTATGCGAAGCAATTGTTTACATTACATCAAAGTTTTATTAAACCCAAATTAAATTTAAAAACTCGAGAGAATCGAATGTTTGATTATAATCGAAGACGAAAATTCTCCTTATATTCTACAGAGTAGTACAAAACTCAATCAATCACTTTTTAAAGTTAATAACATTTTTATTTTTATCTAATAATTTTATCTAATTATGTTTTCCGATATTAAACCTTTATTATAATAGATTTGTAAGCATCTTTTAGGGCAAGCTTTTAAAGCGAAATTTATTATTTATTGAGGAAATTTGTTGAATTCACGCTTTAAAACATTTTAAGACTAGAAATTGTAGTGACCATATGAAGATTAACTTATTGTTTGAGGTGCCCCGTGAGAAAAGTCTCTCGGATCAGCATATGGACTGTTAGCCACTCTTATGTCATCTAAAAGGTAAAATAAATTTTTAAAATTATTTTTGAAAATTTTACATTAATAACTGATATAAAATTTATATTTAGGGAAATAAAATTTAAATTTAAAATAGATCAGAAAACAATGTAAGCAATTTTTTTAAATTGTTATTACAGTGTATTTTATTTAATATTTTATTGTTATTGTTAATCAGTCAAATATAGATTTGACTGATTGTGACTTCAAATACATGTATATTTGTAGTAATTTATAACAAAATCAAAGTTTTATTACATATCTTCACTAAAACATACAATATAAGAAAATACAAAGAATTTTT
>JAQIYA010001806.1:0-11503 GCA_034699355.1 Microtritia minima
TATCATAATTATTAAGCTAAAGCAGTAAAGCAGAGAGCTTAGCATAGCTCAGTTGCTTAAGGAGGCGAACTTTGAGTCGAAGGACTTGGGTTCGAGTGTCTGAGTGTCTGTGAATTCTCATTGTTATTGTTAATTGTTAATTGATTGTTATGAGAGCCTCTTACTGAAAATCAGCTTTGGTTGATGAACAGGGTCTCTAAAATATTCAATTCAATTACATTACAATGTATATTATACATTGATATAATATAATATATTTCCCATTCTATTTAAATTTAAATTTTATAATTCATTATATTTTTCCTTATTCAAGCTCGGCTTATAGGGCGCAAAATTAGGGTACTTTAATAAATGTATTTGTTTTGAACCATATATTCTGTACATTCTGTGCTGTGAGTAATGTTGTAATGTTGTAATGTTGTCGCTAACAATAACTTGTGTAACAATCGAATACACAAATAATAAACTTAATTGTATGAGTAAGACTTGAATATCGAAAATTTTGTACAAAAGCTATAAAACTAAAGCGAAGAGATTGAGCGAAATAATGGAGAGAGTGATCGCGTGACTCGAGTAATCATCAATAATAACTTGATATCAGTTTTGCTCGCATAAAGAAATTGAAATACTTTTTATTAGAAAAAAGAAACGCCGCCTATTTTCCAAACACTTATTTCTAGACATTACGCCAAACATATAAAAAAAATAAAAGACGGTTTGCGTTATATGTCATCTCTTGATGCGGTTTAGTGATGATCGCGTCTGTGATTTCGCTGCGATATTTTGCATACCAGGCAATTGATCTATTGATCGTATTTTTTTCAAAAATGCTTGAAAACTTTGAATGCTTAATACTAACGCGACGCAAATAGAGTCGCAGCTGTTGTCGCCGATAATAATGCACTCTCTCATCACTAGTTTCTGACACTCATTTCAAAGCTCGAGCTTATTTCAAATGTCTTTTTAAAGCGTTTATACCATATCAAGCATTTTTTAAAAATTAAGTAAATTTAAGATTAAAATTAAATAAACTTAGTTTATTTAATTACAAAATATTGCAATTATATATTTTACAGGATTTTTATTTTTCATTAAAATTCTAAAAAGTATTTAAACGATTGAAATCTAAATACTAAGTACTATTAGTGCACTGTTTTCTGAATGTCTACAAATTTAAAGAAAACAAGTTATATTTCTAATGTCAATGGAGTTTTTGAAATGTAAAAATATCTGTAACGCAATGCCAGTTGCGATGCAGACAACAATGAATAGCAAGTCTCGCGCTTTCAGTCCTGAACTGCTCTGCAAAACGAACACCAATTTGAGAAAAATATTTTCATCTAAACATTTGACGAAAGCGAATATATTAAAAATAGTTGACGATCTCTCGCACATTCAATATTGTTTCACTAAAATATGTGAACTCATCGCACACATTATATTATGGTTGACCAATAATTCATAGACGCACACCAAAAACAAAATTCTACGCAATCAACTCTCGTATGACTGAGAAGAAGCGCTTTTCACTATATTTACTGCATCGACAAAAATTTTTAATAAAACTCTAGAATGGCTGTGAAATACTTTACCGAAAAATATTTGCTATACTGGAAATAATTTAATCGTTTTGTCTTAACCGTATAGACTCAGTTTGTCTGTACGTTACAAACTTAAACACAATATATTCACGTAACTATTCGACTGTGCGTTTCGATATTAAAAATTTTCCAAAAAAAAAGTTTAAGTTTATTATAAACTTTTCCGGTTCTCTCTCTCTCTCTCTCTCTCTCTCTCTCTCTCTCTCTCTCTCTCTCTCTCTTCTCTTCTCTTCTCTCTCCTCTCAATCTTTGTTTTGCCTGATCTTTGGCTCATTATGAAGACAATGACGTTTAGACGCGAAACACGTTTAGCTAATGGGTTTCATTAAAAATTTAATATTAGCAAAAATATTATTTATTATGTATGGCAAAAATTTGTTATAGAAGCACAAAAAATATAGATTTATGATGTGTAGCCTGTTCTGACTAACGAATAAGTTATTTGGCGCTAACAAACAAAAAGAGATGACTTTATTTTTTGCGTTTTCAAAATTAAGTTACAGTTGATATTTCGAGAAGAGAAGATGCCTTTAGGTTTGGCACACGATATCTGAGCAAACGTTTCGACACAATGTCTAATGACAATAAAATTCAAAAGAAAAACCTTTTTTTTCATATTAAAGTTATACATCTATCTCTCTATGGTCCACAAGCGCAGTGAATTCGTGCATTAAAAGCATAAAAGCTTAAAGCTTTTCAGCTTCTTTTCCTTTTTGTCGTTTAAAAACATGAGCGCACACATAGATAGACATACATGCGAAGCCATTTGACGGGATATCCCTTTAGCTCGTCAGTCAGTCTCGGCTATTGTTTTGCGCTTCCATTTACTATTTGAGTTAAGTTTTCATTGCGATCGCAAAGAGCATCATCATTATGAGCGACGAAATGAATTTTTACTTTCCTATAGATATTTTTTTGATGATAAATTTTTTGAGGGGATCGCGAAATAATGATCGCCATTAGCGCGATGGCTGACGATGTTTGACGCCTAACACTAATACAGAACTGGCTCTAACTTGCGCTTAACTTAATCACCAAAACTTTTTCTGCTGATTGAAGCTGTTCTCGCTCTCCGGTTTCACTTTTGTTCGCTTATTTCAAATTTAATTTAATTATTATCAATTTTTTACGTCGAAAGATGGATGGGAAGCGTAGCGGTGTTAATAGTTTGATCGTTGAGCTGTAATTGATGTGTGTTTTAATTGAAGTTCGGGTTATTAATACTGCTCTGCAACACAATGCAAGCCTAATAGCCATTTTCGATGACAGCTATATTTTAATCAAGTTTTTTGTATTTATCACATAAAGAAATTGTAATTACAAGCATTAATTACTTGATTAAATGTCATATCAAATAAATTGAAGCTTTAATTAAAATATTTTGCATTGATTTATGAGAAATTATTTATTTAATACATTTCTTAGTGCAAAAATATGATTATTTAAATTTACAGTTTTAGTTTTTTAACTTTATATTTCATAGTAAAAAACTAAACCTTGAAATAAGTGTCTCAAATTTAGTAATTTAAAAAATTGTTAAGTATATATGCATAAAAAAATTGCTGCACTTTTTCAATTGAAAGAGCGATTTACTTGAAAAGAACAAAATTACTTAATACAGTGCGGCAACAAATCAGTAAAAAAATGTTTAAACCATGGTTTCCTTTTCTTATTATTTCGACAACAATGCACTCCGACTTAATTTTCATCGATGCTCTGATTCTAACATCAATTGATCTTAACATATGGCTGATAAGCAGCGACTTATAGAGACTGCAATAATAGCAACAGAAATCAGTGAATCGTTGATAATTGATAACAATTCATAATACGATATCATCAAACTTGATTTTTTTAGTTGACCAATAATTTTTGCGATCATACATGAAAGTAGTGGCGTAGCCTTAATATACAGAAAATTTCAATCAATGATATTTATTAGTTCTAATAAATTAGAAAATTAATATAAATGAAAATTTAATTTAAATGTTTATAACGTTCTTATTTATGCTAATGTTTGAATAAATTTGAGAAATAAAAATCATCATATAATTTATTAATTGTTTATGAGTTTATCTTTAATAAATTTATTATAATTTAAAATAAATTTAAAATAGAGTTAACGCAAATGAATATATTAATTGACATAACACAGCATTAGTTAATGTAAAGAAACTATAATATAAATATGCCTCTCATGGACGCCACTGACTCGATATTAAACATGAAGTGTCAGTAAAGCATTCAACACGCAATGAAATCGACATTAGGATATAAAATCAGTGATCGCGTTGAATGCGATCGAATAGACAAGTCGACAGGCGATGAAGTGCGTCAAACTGGAAGTCGAAAAGTGAGCAAATGGTCATTTGATGGCTGTATCGTGTTCGACATCAGCACTAATGAATTATGCAGCGATCCAATACAAACACAGCTTAAATTGCTAATTAAAAAGGTGAGAGATAGCGATTGTACGCTAAATGAATATTACCGACACTATAATCGCAAGCGCAGAGAACTGTAAAATAAACTTTCTCGCAAAACGCGGCGAAACTTTTTATTTGCTCGCAAGTGTCTGTACTCTACTGTATATCATTAGCGCTAACTCGATAACAATGTTTCCCTCTTCTGTATCTGCCACTCATTAATGGCCAAATTAAGTGCGCCTAATTGTCTGCACCTGATTTGCATTATCTAATTTAACATAACTCTGTTCATATACTGCATATTTTATGATCGCTACGCGAGCTGTTCGCTCGACGCGCTAAAAATAATATGATTTAAATTAATTTTTTAAATAAATAAATGATAGCTATCTCAATAGACATATATCTATATTTCATAAAATATCTCAAACTTTAAAATATCTAATGCTTAACTATAAATTTATTTAACAAAATTTTATTTTCAATGTGAACCTAAAAATCAAGCTATATATTAAATACTTTTAATTTAATTTTTAAAAATCTTTAATAATCTGCTAAAATTTTTGATTAGCTATTGAATGTCTCTAATTAAGGCTAATTTATGAGTTTTGAATTTGTTGAATACATGACTAAATTTTGCTTAATTAATCAACGCTTATTAATATGTTGTTAGTTAAGTCTTGAAGGGATTAATTTAATAAATAATTTTTATTTTCTATTAAATCACTTCCTGTATGTTTAATAAGGATCGCATTATTAAAAGTATTAATATATATTTGCTTTTTATCTTATGATAAAAAAATTAAATTTTTATTAACTTACATAAAATGTATTGTTTGTATTGTTTTTTAAAAATAAATTCACTAAATTTCAAAAATATTTACTTTAATTTTTGTTTATGTTAAAAGTTAAATTAAAATTAACATAGGATTAATTTTAATTCAATTATAATAATAATTAGCTGAATAACCTTGAGTTAGATTGTGTTGGCTTTTTTTTAGTAAAATAAAATTTGTTTAACGATTATATTTAATGGTGAAATTTATTGTAATTTGTGAAATTTGACAATATTATTAACTTACTTTACTTAACAGTGTGCACAAGAGTTAGCAAGCATTTACTAAATTTGATAATTTCTAAATAGAATAATCGCTTATAAAGTATATCAATCGCTATTCGGTATATCGTTATTCCTTATTTATCCAATGTTACAATTTTATAACATTATATTTTTATGAATTAAATTCATTTTGATGTATCGATGTTTTACGATAAACATTAAAGTTGATGCTAATCAAGTCTACTAACCTATTCTCATCACTAATTTTTAAAAATACTAAGATGTACATTATAGATGACTATACATTATAGATGTAAAGAATAGATACAATTGTATGATGACTGTATAGATGACTATCTAAAGGTGCTAAACATTAAAAGTTAGACAATTTCACTATCTATTATAATCACCATAATATTGAATATTTAGTTTTAACGAAATGTATTTATTTAGCACTGAATTTTGGATTTTATTTATAGTTATTAGTCAAATATACAGTAAAATCGCAAACAATGCAAATTTATATTATTGAAGAAATTCTAAGAAAATTTTAAGTGTTCTTCAAAACAATAATAGCTTCGGTTAACTTTAAACATAATTCATTGGTTAGTCGACTATGGGTTTAGTATTGGTACCACTGTCGGCAACAAACTAATGTCCTGTTTAATGATTCAAGAAATCTGATATTTTACATAAAGTCAATTCGTTGTATTTGTTGCTCAATTTATTTAATATCCCCAAAATGAGCTATAATTTGAAATTTTAAACTATTTACTGAACTGCTCTTTGTTTTTATGTTTATTGGTTATAATGATTCGAACCATTATTGGTATTTTAATAATTTCTAAATTAAAAAATTCTTGTGGAAATGATTCTTCAGAAAGGAGTGCCCATTGAATGACACACATTTGCATTTATTGCTCTCTATCTTTAGCCTAATGCTGTTTTATGGCTCTCTCTCTCTCTCTCTCTCTCTCTCTCTCTCTCTCTCTCATGCATACTCCCTCTCTTCTGCTCTCCACAAATGCCAAAGTAATGCAAAATAAGGCACAAGCCATACATACATACATACGGGTCTGCGCCACAACACCCTAAAAGCCAAATTGTTTAGCATAATTACCACACACATTGCCCTACCTTTAAATCTTATAATACTAGTTAATAAAATTTGAATATTCTTTAAGAGAGAAATTGGAAAACCGAGCCAATGATCGGTTTAGCAATTTGTAGATTGAGAAAAATAAATTTCTCAGAAAAACAAACATTTATTGTTGCAATTAACGGAAAAATAGGGGCGAATGAAAATATGGGCAAATTGTGATTGCGATGCTTTTAGATAACAATAAGATTCGCATCAAAATTCTCACCATTTGCTATAAGTTAGCGTTATTTCGGCGTGTCTTAAAGTGCGGTCAAATTGGTATCGGATGTGAAATTGATGCACTAAATGATGAGATTTATGTGTCCTCTGCTCCCATGTTTTTCTAATGCTTATTATTATGTGATTATCTAATATACAAAATTGTGTGATACCACACATCACACAATACAATGATAAGTAGTCCTCCATTTATCTGTTGCGGAATGGCTTCGTTATCGTTTAACCAGTTTTGGTTCACTCGGAATATTTTAAGATGTTATTTATAATCTTACACTACAGGTTATACAGAATGTGTTAGCCTTTTACTCTTTTTATTGTGACGCACCGAAAATAATGCCTTAATAAATATGCTTCTCTGCTGAGGTGACGGTCATTAGTATTTGCCGTTGTCGTCATTAATTACCAAATCGAGGACCGACTGAACGCAATTGAACACAATTACAGCTGACAGCTGGTATGAAAGGATGGACACATTCCAGATACACAAATGGGAGTGATTTTTGCCAAAATGACCCGAAAACTAATTGCTTTTTAAAATTTAATTATATAGCATGCGTTGAGTCTTATTTTTTATTTTCTTTAATTAAGGCAAATGAACCCTATTTTTAAAAGGCTTATATGATAAGGTTTATAAAAAATGTTTCATTCTGTCAAAAGCTGCTGTTAACAATAAAAATTAACATTTTAAATATTTGAAATTATTACAATGCATTAATAATTAATTCACACTACCTTAGCACTTGTTTGATTTAATGCAATCTGTAATTTAGATTGAATTTCTTTTTACTTTAGCAATTATTTACTACCCATCTTAGACAACTTCATTTAACATAAAAACAAATTTTACAAATATTTGTTTTTAAGATAAAAACTTTTAGATATTAGTATAGTTTATTTTATTAGTTGTATCAATATAACAATTTGGACAACATTTATGATTAATCAGTGTGATTAACGCGTTAAAATTCAAATTCAACATTTACTAAAATTACAGTATACATCTTAAACATTTAGTATTTAACTGTGTTTAATGAAAAAAAAAACTTTAAATAAAGTATTAAATAAATCATAGGAATAGTAAAAGGCAACACCAACTGATTTAATCGCAAATACATAAATCTAACCAGTGGTTGGATGAATGGTTTTGTTGAGGTTTCAATTATTCAACTATAATTAAATCAATTTAGCATTAATATAAGAAAATCACTTCAGGAAATCATACCGAAAGTTTTTTATATACTTGTAAATTACAATATAAATTAATATTATTGTTTTAATTATTATGAAATTTTTAATCATTTATATTAAGTACATTTTAAATTTTAAACTTACAAATAAAAAATTGCCCATTAAATTCAACTAACATTTTACTTCGACTAATAAATTTATAAATAAATTCTGAATAACTAGTGAGAAATAATTTTTTCAGCGATTATGAAGAATGTTGAGTTAAAAAATTTTTAAAAATACTCCTCATTTTGTTGTGTTTATCACATTAAAAAGTCTAATACACACATATTTTGCTGATCCCTTAAGGCGTTAAACAAAGAACCAGTATTTATGATGCAAAATAATTGTTATATCATGTATGTATCATTATTTATGTACCAACAACTCGTGTTTCGAGAGCGCCAGAGATGGCGAAAGATCATGTTTCTCACAGTCCAACGTCTTAAGGGGTGAAGAAGACGTTGAGACGATGAAGAAGTGCCGAATGTCAACACATGTTATACAACAGTGTGCGTGCTTTCAAAATTTGCAATCTTGAAAATAGCCCAAACTTCGGACAGGACTTACACGCTGTGATGCTGTGCGCCCATAAGGAAGCAAAGTTTGCTTCAAATTATGATGTTATTCATGAAATCAGTGCACCACTATTGCGCATTGCTGTTGGTTTTCCTTTTCATTAATGAACACTTTTAAGACAGTTTATAAGTTATTTAACGAAACGCTTTTCTTCCTTAATTACTCTCTCGCTATCAATTTGCGCTTTTCATTGAATTCGTTTCAGCTTTGATTTTGCTATTGTTTTCGGTAAGTTTGAAAAATTTGCTTTTGCTTTGCCGAACATTATTATAGATTTTAATTTTTAAATGTGTATGTTTTTGTCAAGTTTTTGCATATTAATTATTTATTATCTGTTTATAATAGATATAAAATTATCTAATATTGCTTTACTAATAGAAATTTTCATATTCAAAAAATTTTAATTAAAAATATATACAAAAATATATACAAATGTATATATAAATATATTTATTTGTTGTTTATTAATAAGAAATAGTATATTACAGCATATCGATGCAAACTTTCCAATAAGTGTTTGCTTTTAATAAACGCAAAAAATGCAAGTGTGTTCAACCCCTTTATACTGGTTTGATAGTCATTAAAATTAATCGTTTAATCATTGCTTATAATTAGTGCTCAAGTTTTTATTGACATATTTATCGCTCAATAGAATTTTTTATTGTTGAAATAGCTTAGTAGTAATTAGTTTCATTTATTTTCTCTTTAAATTTTTATATATTTTTAATGAAAACATATTTAACCAAAGTTAAATTAGAAAAGAAGTTTAAATTATCAAAACTTATTTATTAATAGTTAAATAAAAACTTTATTTATTGTAGTTTTTTATTTCAAACATGCAATGTCTACATAGTGTAGTACATGTGCACTTTTAAAATTTTAAATATTGCGAACAAATTTTTCCCTTTGAATATCAGGCAAATTCTTAAATTTAAATCGATATAAGAGAAATATCATAAACTTTTAAAAACTATCTCATATGTAAAGAATAAGATATGCTAAAAAATAATAAAAGCTCGTCTGAGTTGGTATTGTGCATCAACTCAGCACTTATACACAAAATATGCAAAGTTTTCAGTAAAGAAATTTGAAATTAGCTCAATTAATGAACTCATATAAAAAAGTACGACTGCAATCTTATTTGAGCTCAATTATGATATAAACTATATATAAATTTACTATATATATATTGATCATTAAATTTTGTTATTTATTTGTTATAATGATTTTATTTCAGCATCTAATGAAGTGCACGATGAATGTACTGCTATTATTTTATTATTGTTATATGTTTTAGTTGTTTCGCCAGCAAAAAGTTTTCGATATATTTCTTTATCTCAATCAAAATCAGATATTTTGGAGAAAGTTTGCCTTTAATTAGTTTTGTTTGTCTTATTTTTATTTCTATGTTATAGCGATTTCTTCCTTTAAAACAGATGCGCTTTCATTGGACCACTCGTTTTATTACTGGCCATATGTCTCAATGAAGAAGATAAAGATAGAAAGAGATAGAGTGTAACCAAATGCTTAACTCAATATATATGAATGTATTGAATTTCTGCGACCCGTGAGAGAAAGTGACAATTATTCAGCAAAAGGGCTTTTTTTAACTTGAAAATAGTGCACACCATTCACTTTTTTCCGTGAATCTGTGCCGCAATTGTTATTTGGGAGCGTTCGCTCGGTGTGGTCGCATATTTGTTAAATGATAATAAAATAATGATGACTGACTTCTTGTTTCCCGGCGAACGACTTCTCAACGAAGTGATGAACGAACATCCCGGCGAACTGATGCGCACCGGAAGTCCGAACCTCATCTGCTCTGTATTGCCCACGCATTGGCGCTCCAATAAGACACTGCCGGTCGCCTTCAAAGTGGTCGCACTCGGAGAGGTGACCGACGGAACACTGGTCACCATCAAAGCCGGTAACGACGAGAACTGGTGCGGAGAACTTCGAAACGCGTCTGCGATCATGAAGAATCAGGTCGCGAAGTTCAACGACTTGCGATTCGTCGGCAGATCGGGACGCGGTATGTCTGACCAGCTTTGCATTGTGATCATGTATTGATTTTGATTGTATTGCTGTTTATTGAGATTCAAAAAATTAAGTATTAATCAATTTAAAATTCTTCAAAGATTATTGAATAATCCTTTAAAAAGTTTTATAAATATGATTATACTTTGTATGTAATAAATGTATTTTTCTATTTATTTGATGCTATTTCTATGCATTAATATAACACTGATAATTGAATCAAATATAATAATGTGAACAATTATTTAAGTAAATATTTCGAATTAAGATCTCTAAACAAAGTTAATTATGCTATTAATCAAAGTGCTTATCAAGTTATCGATTAAATTATGGTTTAAAATTGTGCTCTTAAACAACTTAATGCAGATTAGAATTAGACGAGTTTAACGTAAAATAAGAAAAATTTAATAAAAAAAAGTTTTGAATGAGCAAACTTTGTTAATCCAAATTTTGCTAAAAAATAGTTAAACTGGTAATACTCTGCTCTCACATACTCTCTCACATACCGATACTGCTGTTGAGGCTCATCGGAGCGTTAATAAGCGCGCAATCAGTTAAGTTCGATGTTTGCCACTAAAGAAAAAGTACCGCATTAACCATTCAGAAGAAGGAACGGTATTAAAATGTGCTCAGCTATCATATCAGTGCATGACTTTCATCAGTTATATCGTGTTTTGTCTTCTGGAATGTAAAATTTGCATACATAGCCTGAAAATCAGACAAAAACGGATATGAATGAAAAAAATATTTCGATGTATAGCTTTCGGTATTTGACTGGTTTTAAATTAAAAAGATTTTGTTCTTTAAAATCATAATTATTAGCAAAAATTATACGAAATTTATTAAAAATAGGAAAATCTGATTTTTAATTAAATATATTTTAGAAGATTAATAATTCTAAAGAGATAGTCAACTAATATTGTTAAATTTATTTTCGTGAAAACTTAATAAGAATGTTTTATTAGCACAAATTAAAGATATTTGCCAAATAAATTAAATTTTATTTTAAAAATCTCATTTATTTTTTAAAAATAAAATGTAAGACTTATTTAAAACTTAAAACTTTTAAAACTTATTTTAAGAAACTTATTATGAAGTTTTCCGTCAATACTGCTGTTATTTCTATTTATTTTTTTCTTAAAAAATTTTAAAGTTTTTTAAAGTAAAAATTATAAATATTTATAAAATTTAT
>JAQIYA010001807.1:0-11502 GCA_034699355.1 Microtritia minima
CGGTCACTTCTGATTCCAGATCATCGTCGAGATCGTCGACGCCCACCATATTTCTCAACACAATAACTCTGGACTAATAGAGCATTAAATTTAATTTTAATTAATAACAATATATGAAAAATATTATTAAACGAGTACCTCATTCTTGCGCATCAACTTCTGCATCAACATCTGTCTGGCGTTCGAGCCCTTAATAACCATATTTTCCTGCTGTTGCAGTGTCTGTGTCTCATCGCCACCGCTGTTCGATTCGGAAAGTTTAAGCTCTAACTCTTTGGCGGCGGCGATGGCAGCGGCCGTCTCTGCCGCAGCGTTTATGTTACTGCTCGGAGCTGTCGCCACACTATTAACGCTCTTATTAATTGGCGGAGTTGTTAAGAATTTACTGGGAGGCGCTTCGATGTTGTTATTCATAGACTGCGCCTGAAGTGGCGTTCCTTGAGTTACGCTCAGCGGGAAAGTGGTCACCAGAGAGGGCGGAGGAATCGCGACTGGAATTTGCTGAGATATTGATGGCGTGACAGTCACGCCAGTTATTAAACCGGGAGCTGTCGACGCTAATACTGGCTGTCCTGCAGTAATACTCTGAGAATTTGCGAGTGCCATAGGGGTGGGCATTGCGAGCCCCGGCGGCGGAATCGACGTCGCGCTCAAGCCCAACGGCGA
Organism: Microtritia minima; assembly: GCA_034699355.1. NCBI lineage: Eukaryota > Metazoa > Arthropoda > Arachnida > Sarcoptiformes > Euphthiracaridae > Microtritia > Microtritia minima. The sequence continues at coordinate 667 of JAQIYA010001807.1, forward strand.
CGTCGACGACGTGTTATTCGAGCCCAGACCGGCCACAGCGTCCATCGACTGAATTTTGGCGGTAACGGCGGCTGCGGCCACAGCGGCCGCTGTGGGCATAGTGCTCGGCGCCGCCGGACCGTCGAAACAGTTTGGCGGAGTTATGGCTCGACCGACGCGCAAATACTGTCCGCCCAAATCGAAAAGATTCATCGAAGTGATCGCGTCCAGCGACGACTGGTCGGCCTCGTACTCGATAAAGCCGTAGCCCTTATGCCGTCCCGGGTATTGAGATTGCGCTAATTTACACGATTTGATTTTGCCGAACGCCTCGAACACGGACTGAATGTCCTGCTCGGACAGGTCCTGATGTATGGACGCGACATAAATTCGATTATAGGACTTGGCCTCGAGCTGGAGCTGCTCTATAATGGGCGCCGCCTGAGGCATGTTCGAGGGTCGGCCGACTTTGATATTGCGTCCGCCGATCATCACGCCGTTCATCTGGTCGAGAGCCAACTGAGCCGCCTCTGGAAGCTCGTACTCGACAAAAGCGAAACCCTTGTGTTTTTGCGTGACGGGATCCCACGACATGTTTATCGACTTTATCGGTCCGAATGGAAGAAACGCCTGCCTTATGGTGTCCTCTTTAAGCTCGAAGCTTATACTTCCAACATATACGCGACACATTAAAACCAGCGCCTGATGTCTCTGTAGAGACTTCTGCTGCTGCTGCTGATGGGCTATGGTTTGCTTAACGAGAACCGATTTGATGCTCTGCTCCATCGCGTACTTTCGCGCTTTGTTCACCATTTCGTACTGATCCGTACTGAGCTTAACCAGACCGGCGGCAATGGCCGACGCTCTAAGAGCGCCCGGACCGGCAAGTAGTAGTCCAGTCTGTTGGGCCTCAGATAACACGGCCTCAGAAGCATCATCTAAAGGTGCGGTCAAACAAAAATCAAAATAATTAGTAAAGTTTAGTGGTGTTTAAATCAAAATTTTTCAAATATATTTTTCTTTTTTAATAGAAATATATATTTTTTCTTAGATAAAAAAAACATATATTGGTTTTATTATAATTGCCAAAAATATATTGTTAATAAATTAAGTAATTTAGATGTGCGGCTCATTTGTGATGAGTTATAATTACTGAAATACAGTACCAAATTGTGCTTCAATAACAACATATCCAACACGCGTAACATCAATGATCAATACAATGATCGTGTCAATCAATTATTGTTTAATGTTTTGATCTTTTGACAACAACCAACTAAAAGAAAGAGCAAAAAAGGAAAAAACAAAGCCGAATGAAAACATTAGCCGCCTCTCAAAATAATTCATTTTATATAACTTTAGTTTTAAACTAAACTATCTGCTTATAAGATCTGATTTTAAAATTAATTTAAAATTATTATTATGCCTCAATTATCTTAATTTTTAAAAAAAATAAATACTTATATCTAAATTAAGTCTAATATTTTAAAAATAGAAAAAAAATAAATTAAAAAAATATAATTAATATTATTTTGACAATTATATTATTTATGTGTTTACAGTCAATGATAATTAATTGAACGCTGCAACGATTTTGAATGCTTTTTGATTTTCAATTGCGATATCCATTTGTTTTGCATTAATGAACTTATCATCTTTTACTGTATGTTCTGGAACGACACAGAGAGAAAAGAAAAAAGAAAACATATGAAAATTCATTTTATTAATTATTTTATTATTTGCCATCGAAGAGATATTTCCTTTAGGAAAGAAAATTACACAAAAAAATATATATACAATATTTATTAAATTATTATAATACTATGTTATAATAGTGTTAGTAATTATAATTAAAAAGTAAAATATTAAGTAAATCTTAAGAAAAACAAATAACTAAAAAGTTTTAAGATTTATAAAGCTTTCTTAACACGAAACGCATTTGAAATGATTATTAGACAGTTTTTTAAATAAGAGCTACTTTTTAATTATTTTATTTAAATCTAAAGAAATTTGTAAACATATAAACCAGTGGTTTGTTAGCAATAATTAAAGGCTTACCTTCAGCTTTGATACGTTTCATTTTCGGCTCTCCGTTAGAGCCGATGTCACCATTCTGTGCGTACCATAAATAAAAATATTAATTAATTAATAAAACTTCAATTCAAATCAAAATTAACGGCTTTTGAATATTTTGAAAAACAAAACTCTCGCTCTTTAAGCAAATGAATTCCAACATAACATAGAATACAACATAAAATAGTATTACTATTTATACGCAAAAATTACGAATATATTACGAAATTTTATATACAATAAACAAATAATTATTAAATAATTTTTTCGTAACTTATTCTAAATAAACGATAGTTTGGTTCGCTATTTATAGTTTCAAACATAGAAACACGAATTGCGTTCATATAACGATACAAAACACTAAAAATATGGCTCAAAAAATGCTTTATAAATAAACACAACAAAGTCAAACGCCGTTTGGATTCGCGAGTAAAAAATCAATTGATTCATGGCTTACATTATTGGTGTCACAATTAGCGACCACACCATTGATTATACTCATCATTTGGCTGTCGATAGCGATCTCTCTCTTCGCCTCCTTTTTCTCTATAATGACAAACAATAGGAGCGAATAATATGTGAATCGCTTTTCAAATATTATGGTCTCTCTCTCTGTCTCTGTGTTTTGCTTTATTCACTCTTTACTCTTCAACCTCTTTGAACGCTCACTATTTCGCGACAATTTATGGCTTTATTTATGCGAATCCTCTGAAAGGCTTTGTTTGGTTGAACGGCAACTCAATTGTTTACCATTGAGACGATCACCACATTTGAGCGCATCGTTTGGCTCGAAGTCTATATCATTATTATTATTATTATTATGTCTTTATTTGTTATGTTTATAATTACACGTATTTATAGCGAGACGTGCTTTATGTGACGCTCTCGTTATCACGTGCTTTCGGTCGCGACTGTTCTGGTCGTCCAGTGATTCGAGCTTTTGCTGATGATATGGTCATCAGTAGATCACTGCAAACCATTGGCAGAGTATTTAAGTCTTTCACTCGAAAAGCGCTGCGAATTGTGAACGCTATGGAAAGCAAAGTCGCGGACAATGTTGACGACCGAAAGAGGGGTCTCGTCGGCGACACCGATGCCGGCGATGCGGCCAAACGAGTGAAGCGGGAAGTTAACGAAACAGACGACAGCGAGAAGACACCCATTAAGTGGAAAATCAAGAAATGGGTTTTGCTGTTGAGCTATTGCGGTCACGGATATTACGGAATGCAAATGCAGAACTGGTTAGCGATCGTCCACTTTTTAAAACTGTCCCTTATTTTTGTCTAAAAATTGAATTATCTTTTTAAACATTGAATGCCCACTAAAGGGACTCTCCGTTGCCGACAATAGAGCAGGAATTGCTGCGATCGCTGTGGAAGTGCGGTGTCATCAAAGAGGAGCACTTCAAAGCGCCGCATACGTTGCGCTTTCAACGCGCGGCGCGAACCGATAAGGGAGTGTCGGCCGTCCGGCAGATCGTGTCCCTCAACCTTCCCACTCATTTTCCCGAGTTTGTGCCCAAAATCAACGAATTACTCCCGAATCAGATTCGAGTGATCGCCGGTAAGAGAGTAACGAAATTTTTCGACGCCAAAAATTTCTGCGACGGACGCAGTTATAGCTATTTAATGCCGTCGTTTGCGTTGTGTCCGATCGACGAGCTCTGCAACAAATCCTATCGATTATCGAATGAGGTGTTAAGCAATTTTAACGAAATACTGGACATCTATAGGGGAACACATAATTATCACAATTTCACGGCCGGCAAGACTTTCAACGATCCGAGCGCTGTCCGATATATTGTCGAAATGAGATGCAGCGAGCCTTTCAATTACGATGATATGGAGTTTGTTGTGGTTCGGGTTCGGGGGCAGAGTTTTATGTTGCATCAGATTAGAAAAATGATGGGATTGGCGATCGCTATAATGAGAGGAATTGCTTCTCGAGAGACAACGAACAAAGCATTTGCCGCTCAGAGGATCGACATTCCGATCGCGCCCGGACTGGGATTACTGCTCGAAGAAGTTCATTATGATCGCTATAATCAAAAGTATAGCGGCGATGGCTTTCACGAAGCCATTCAATGGGACGAACATAATCATACAATAAACGATTTCAGGCAAAATTATGTTTATAGCAACATATTTGAAACGGAAAAAGCGGACAATTCTATGTTTCATTGGTTGCAAACGTTACCGCTTCATACGTACGACGTAAGGGAACATAATATTAGATCTGATGACGTTAATGATTCTAATGATCACAAGCTGACCAAATTGGTTAGTATGGCACTCAGATTGAAAAAGATTGACGATAAGAATAATGTCGATTCGAGTGTTGCCATTGAATCGAATTCAGAAAAAGACAAACTTAATGATGAGAATGATATTAAAATATCGTGTATAAAAGAGAGACACGATGAAGAAAAAGAGGATAATAATGTTAAGTTGGAACCAAATGTCGATTAAAGCAATGTCGAGTCTAGTGTTGGCCACGAATCGAAGTTTGTTAATAATAATTATGATAGTGAAATATCTATTGATAAAAAAGAGAAAGACGGCGAAGTATCGAAACAAGTTTTATAAGTTGCTATTCAAAAATAAAATAAAAATTAATCTGCATTTTACATGATATTTAGTCTTACTTCATATTTTGTTTTTGTTATTATGCATAGTAAACAACATTTTTTGAAATATACGATTGTGAAATAAATTTATGTTCAATTTATTTTGTGTGCGTATTAGTTATTATTAATTAGATAATTATTCTAAACCGGAAATTTTAGTTTACGATTGCATTTCAGTGGTCGGTGAATGACATTTAAATATCTTTGCTCGCATTGTGTTCTGGAAAATTACTAACGAAGATAAAGAAAAGAAATTATCTGAGATTAAAGATGCAAACTATACTTAATATTTGTTTAATATTTAATTTATCGTTGCTCTTGAATTTTTAAACTTACGATTAAGCAGTACTTTCCACTCGCTATTTAGATTATTGTTTAAGTCCTATATTAACAAAATTATATCAACGCGATAATAATTTTATAAATAGTGATTTATAATAGTAATATAAATGTTTTGAGTATAGTTTCTTTACGTTAAGAGTATGAATTTTGGTAATATGTATTATTTACTGCTAATACAATCACTGATTTGCTTATTATCTTTACGCCGAAAACCAATATAACATATGCACTGTAACTTATCGTTAATTTAGCAAATGTATGTAAAAGCTTATGCGTTTGCTAAATATAAATTGCATGTTTATTTGGCAAGTAATCGATAAAATATATTGATATAATGTATATTTAATGCGAAATTTATTTTTAGCTGATGGAAAGCTAAAGCTTATGGATTTGTGATATCCATCCGTTATCCATTGTCAAACTCACATGTTTTGCTTTTTGTTTATTTGGTTTTGAATTTTTCTTTTGTAATTTTCAACTTTAATGATTTAAACATTTAATATGGAAAGTTTGAATTAACTTGAGTTACCATTAATAGATAAATTGAGTATTATTATGTCGATACGAAACTTGATATTTTTGTTTATTTCTGTAACTTAGAAAAATTTATAAAACAATAATAATTAATTGATTCATTTGCACGCACTGATGATCACAATTAAAAGTTTAATATTTTCGTTAACCTTTAACGCCTTGAGTTAAAATTTGTGATTTTAGCCCAAAGTTTAATGCATCTAAAAGGTTAACTGTAGTAAAATGATAATCACTTATACATATAACCAAAACAAAAATACTGAATAAAATAAATCATTGTTAAAATAGATTGTATAATAATTGCTATAATAATGTATACTAAGTTTAAAGATTACAATATAATTATTTAATTTTACGTTATATTCAACAATATAAAAATGAATAATAATGCTAATTATATTTTAAAATTTAGTTTAGCAAACAAACGGTTATCAAATCAAAATTCATTTATTGTAATATCGTAATAATTGTTTCAATTCAAAGACATCCAATGCCTCGACAGTCATCCAACGCAAGAGCACTGAAATCAACGGGTTCTAAATCAAGAAATTCATTCAAAAGTAAACCTAAATTAAGAACTCATTTAAGGAGAATTGCGATTTCTGGAGCGGAAAGTCGTCGAAGCCGTGGAATGAAACCTAAAAGCAAAGCGAATGCAAGTCGAAAGACCAAAAGAAATAAGAAAAAAGCTAAAACTGGTCGAACGAAAATGAGTCGCGGCGGCGGTAAAAGAAGTAGAGTCGGTGCGACAAAAAGTAGAGGAGGAGGTAGAAAAAGTAGAACTGGTGGCCGAAGAAAGAGTCAGGCAAGTCGTGTGCGATCAGGTAGTAGTGATCAGTCCAATCACTCCAAAAAATCAAATACTGGTAGTCGTGTGATTATGGATCAGAGAGGTATGAGAATTATTGATGAGAATGGCAGTCGTGTGACGATGGATGGTAATGGGATGACTATCAGGGATGGTAGGACTGTGATTAGGATGGGAGAGGATGGCATGAGTATCAGTGATCACGACAGTTACCACAGTTATTAAGAGCAACTTAATTAAGAAGGAAATCTCATTAAAAGATTAATCGTTAAAATTTGTTTTTATTTGTCTGTTAATCTAAAATTTAAAAAAAAATTATCAACTGTTTGTTAATACACAAGTTTATACATATATTTAATGATTGTTAAATTTGGTTTTAATACACTTTGATCTTAACTAAAAGTAAAATATATAATTTTTAAATGAAATAATTAGACTTTAATGAGAACTACTACTTTTACTATTCTTTCATTTAAAAAACAAATTCAATAAAATTTGAAACCAAACCACAATTAGGATAGCAATTAAAATATCACATAAGAGTGTTAAACAGATTAAATCAAAATAATTTCTTTACGATAAGCTTTAATCACAAAAATTTATGACGCGTTGATTACATATTCCGATGCTGTGCCTAAAATTGGGGCTCAAATTTATATGATTAGACTTTTGATCTTTAAATATGATTAGAATTCATAACTTATAACTTTTATAAAAGGGCACGAGAATGAAAATAAAACAAATACTGTTGCCGTTGACAACTGAAATATACATGAATTAAATTAAGAAAACAAATCATATGTATATATATTCTGTATATATTCTGCTATATTAGAAATACGTATGCAAATGAAACACTTGGCATAAGCGAAGACTCGGCTCATGTTTGTTGTGATGCTGTTTAGTTGGATTGAACTTCAAACTGACATGTTTTGCTTTTTATTTATTTGGTTTTGAATTTTTCTTTTATTATTTTCCAACTTTAATGATTTTAACATTTAATATGGAAAGTTTGAATTAACTTGAGTTAACAATAAGAAAAAAAACAACTGAGTATTTATGTCGACACGAAATTTGAAATTTTGTTTATTTCTGTTAACTTAGAAAAAATTTATAAAACAATAATAAAAATATAAGTATCTATAATTCATACGCAAAAGATGAAACTTTTTTCTAAACAAAAGCCACGAAACGTAATGTTGAATTCGGCCGTAAACGTGAGACGAGTTTAATAGTGAAATCGTGACTTATATTTAAACGATTATATCAAACAAATATTTGTCAGCCAAAGAGCCAGCCGTCATAAAAAAATATATATCTATTAATAAAAAAATGTGCACACATTTCGACGAAAATAATTAAATATTGATCAAAAAACACAAGTTGGCCACACATGAGTATGACTCGCGCCAATAAAATTAGGCCAGAAATTTCGGCGTCGACAGCGAAGTCCAGAGCCGCGCCGCCGATGGCGACAACGCTGCCGATGGCCAACAGAAAGCGCGCCGACTTTGACGCCATTCCTACGCCGAAGTAAGATAAGCTCATCTCTTGAATGTCAGCCACTCTTTTGCCTGTTTTTTCATAGTTGAGGTCCAATAATTGTCTGTTTAATATTAAAATATCGCTTTATTTAAACATTTTTTGCTTTATTAAATATTAAATGTCTATTCATTTCAAGCGTAGCTATTATGCTACGCAACTGTGGTTATTGTTATTCATAATCGCTAGCTTTCCGTTGTTTGTCCATTTTAATGATTGCCATCTAATAAATAATTAAGTGTTCATTTGTTTTCCTAAGCGAATGTATATCAAGGACGAAGTTTACCTGCATTTTGGGCGATAGAAGTGATTTTTTAAATCACACAACAGATGCAAAACAACAATCAGACAGTGAATAGATAGATAGAGAAAAAATAGTGAAACTCTAGATTGGTTTATATAAACAAAATTTGAAAATAGTTGAAAAACTATCTTAATGGTGATAATCATTCTGTTATTTTGCTATTTTTGTTAGACTTTATCAAAGAATGCAATGCAAGAATTAATTTGTTATTAATTTCTGATTAAAATTTAATATTTCATATTTAAATCCATGTTTATAAAAATGATTCATTGCTATTAAAAAAAGGTAAATATAACAAACTTAATTAAATTTAATTAAATTACCATTTGATGAAGAATCTAAATTATATATAACTTTATAAGAATATTATACTTTATAATAAAAAAAAGAGAGTAAAATTCTCGCTTAAAATTTAATTTATTTTTAAATTAAATTTATTAAGCACGATGTTTATTATTAAAGAACTTTTTTATTTTATAAAAGTAAATTAATTTTCATTAATGTAATTGATATTTTGAATCCACTTTTCCTCCATCTATAGACAAATGTATGCTAAAATAGTGGTTTTTAAAGATATTTTTACGCCTATGTTCTTCAAGATAATCTTAACTCTTATTTTCCCATTTGTATTTAAAACAAAAAAAGTATTGTTAAATTTATTTTCATATTTTATTTGAAAATTTGAAACTATGGTCTTGCCATAGTCTTGCCAAAGTATTGTTGCCAGATTCACAATAATTTACAATACATTATTAACAATATTTATTAGCACAATCCATAAAATTAAAAACTAAAAGGTTTAGTTAAATAAAGTAACTTACAGAATATTACAAAATTGCTTCTTTAATTATGTATACCATAAAAATTCAGGTATTTTTAAAATTTAAATTATTGCATTAAAAATTATTATACAGTAAATATATTTAAAAAAATATTTGCTAATTTTAAAGACAGATAAGATATAATAAATCAGTAAATGAAAATTTTACTAAAAACAATTTTTTTCTAATACTGAAAAACAGTTATCGTTATATTTTAAATATACTAAAAAGCAATTTATTTATATATAATTAATATAATTATAAAAAAATCAAAAATTAAAATTAATTAATTATAATTTTTTGCCTAACTTTTTAAAAGTTATTAAAATATAATTTCAGAGAATTCTTTTCAAGATAATATTTTTTTAAAAAAGTTTATGTATTAAAAATTATGTATTTTGCAAGAAAAAAGTTGACAATTTGATTTAATTACTTTTGCTTTTATTTTTATTTAACTCGTACAGTAATAAAATTTTTATTTTTAATAGCGAAATACTTTTATTAATTTAAAGTGCAAATTGAATCTTTTATAATGGATTGCGGACCCTATTTAGTGTTATTGTTTTTGTACAAAAATTTTAGTATTATTAAAATTATTTTATTTTTAATTTTGAAAGTTTGTTAATTTTTAAAAGCTATGTTCTTTATTTATATTTTAAATTAATAATATTTATATTTTTTACAATATTAAACACAATACATTGTGATCAAATACCAATAAATTTGTTTGTTTTACTTCAACAGTAAAATCTATAAAAATGCATACTTTGCTCAATTATTATAATGATTATTTCATAATTTCACTTAATGATCCAAAATTAGGTTTCATTAATATTATATTTTAATTACAGTGCATTATTTTATATAAAACTTATAATATATACATATGCATATATATGTATATACACACCAGGTATGCACTATTCTGCACACAACGATGTTTTTGTTTTTCATACCCATTTCCTTCACCCACTAATTTTTTATCAATATTTCTCATGAATCATTAAATTACATTTTGAAATAAAAAATAACTTTTAACCTAAGATATTAACCAGTAAATCACGGTCTAAATACTATCTCAATGATTATTAATAATAATAATGTATAGAATAATATTATTATTTAAGCATTAATTAGTTTATGTTTAGTTATGCGAATATTAATTTGTTTTATTTGTAATTACAGTAATTTGCGTTATTTAAAAGTATTAAATGTTTTAATTAACAAAAATCTATTAAAAGCGTAATTTTTTTCTTTTCGTTAGTTTAATTAATATAATGCACTTTAACATAGCGATAAAAATAATTAAGTCTCACACACACTCTCCCTTATGTATTGCTTAGTTATTCAAAGCTGAGCGAAAGACTGCGTCAGTCAACGAATCCGCAGTTTCAGTGTGCGATGTTTTGCGGCGGACGTAAATGCAAATACGAGACGTCCAGCAATTGGTCGGATCAGAATAAAGCATTGCCGGGAATTTTCTCGCACTGGTATAGACAAACAAAAAAATACCCATACATATTGTCCGGTCTTACAGCAAACATTTCAATTTACTAGGGTTACCGATGATATATTAGCGATGGCGAGACCGAACACGGCGAGCATGCATACCAATAATTTGATTCATTACTTTCACGAGTGAGTAAAGCATTAAAATAAAAACGCCACTATAATTATATCGATATTAATCTCGTTAAAAGTGCCCGAAATGTATTGATTTTTATAAAATAGCAGATAAAATATGCTCGGCGTGACTGTTAACTCAATATTCAGGCGCTTGTATTGTTTGTTTTTTCTCTCTCTCTCT
>JAQIYA010001808.1:0-11499 GCA_034699355.1 Microtritia minima
TATGACTATACTCAAACACTCGCTTCACTTATATTCATATATTTAATTAATATTTAATTTGGGTTTATTAAAAATTAATTGTGATGTAAACGCTTGATTGCGCTAATAGTATCAAATTTAAAAAAATTAATATCATTATCACTTTTAAGAATACTAAACTATTAGCTTATTAAACATACATTTGGCAGATAATATTGGACTACAACTTGTCCAACTTAAAGGACATATTTTGTGTCAAAAAGTATTTTGGCGGCCAATACATTTCTGGGGAGGGCGAGAGGGAAGCGCACAACATTTAGATTACATAAAGTCTAACCACTATAACCATACATTTTCTTAGGACAATTTAATACTCCTAATCAATAGATTAAATTAAATAGTGATAAAATTAGAAGAAATAAACGAAATAGTTTTCAATTTTATAAAAAAAACTTCTTAAAATTTGAAAAATTATGAATTTAATTTACATTGTGCTAAATACCTAAATTAATTTTTAGCTATGTCTGAAAACCTAATATTAAAATTAATAATGTCAAATAATGCTGATTAAAATGAAAATTTTAATTTTAATGTTTATTAATCAATAGAGATTAAAATTGTCATATCATTGATTTTAAAACAGATAAAACATTTTTCACATAAATTAAATAAGATTACAATGATAAAGAAAAATGATTGAGAAATATTTAAAGAAGAAGGGATATAACTCACAAAAGAAGATATCATTAAATAAAACCTTATTATATAACTTTAAAATAATAAAAATAAAATATTTAATATTTTTGAATATTAAAAAATTGTACTGACATATTTTATATTATAAAAGCATTATAATAATGACAATTTCTATTTAGTACTTTACAAATCAAATTTTATTTTACTTGATTGAAAAAGAAAAGGCAAAGAGATGGAGAGATATTTGATTGATGCCATTACGGCATTCATTTATTTAAGGATAAATTCAAATGTTATTCCAGTCATCAGAATAACAGAGCTATCTTTTTATAGCGTATAATTTATGCTTCAAAATTACAACTTTCTTTTAAAAAATACTTAACTTAATAATTATTAAACTCTTGAATTTGTGAATCTCAAGGATAAATAATTAAAAACAATTAGTTAGAGGTCACAACTGATGAGAGAGAATGTGAAAGAGAGAGAGAGAGAGAGAGAGAGAGAGAGAGAGAGAGTGATTGAGAAAGAGAGAAAGTGAACGTGAGAGTGAAGATGAGTGAGTGAGTGAAAGAGAGAGAGAGAGAGAGAGAGGAGAGGAGAGAGGAATATCAAGTAATCACGTTTATTATGTTAGCCTTTATCGTGACATATGTAACTACTGATCAAAACATATTCATAACACATTATACAAAATATATGACCGAATCTGTATAAAGCATAACTTATGCTTTGATTGTGTTTCAAAATAATGCATAATTGCTAGAGTCTGTATGTTATGGCATTTGCTTATATTTTTATTTAATAGAAAATATTAAACTTATCATTAGCTCGAAACACGTAAAAATAAATGATTTAAACTATATTAAAAAATACAATTCGGTTATTTCAAAAAATTGTTAACTTTTGTATAACATAGTTTTGGTATACATTATCGAAAATTAGTTAATTTTAAACAAAACATTATACAATTGAGATCTTACAAATGTGATAATCATTATTCGCATAATTATTCAAAATGATATAATGAACATATTTGAAGTAAGAGATTTTATTGATGCCATATTGAAAAATTTAGAGAAGTTTTAGTCAATAAAAAAATAAAAAACTTTATGGATTTACAGCGGACAGCTATGAATGACATTTAAAACATCATTTTATCGTTAATTTGCTTGATTAGCGATAAAAATGCTGTAAAAATAAATGTTTTTTAATGCCTTTTATGGCGCCATTTTTTCACACTACCAAATGCCAAAAGATAAGGATCATAATAATTACACTTTAAAGATAATTGTGTTAATTTGAAAACAATGGATTAAAGAGCGGTAAATGTGAAACCATGTCAAAACAATATTAACCACAAAAGCATTTTAAATATAAGCTTATATGCATGCATATTATGCATTATAAAATTTTGCTTTTGTTTCATATAATTCAACCGATAGGGTACCGATTTTTTCCGTATATGTTAGTCCTCTTAATTCAATTTTGAGTTCATTGAAAATCTGTTGTCCGATAACATGATTTGTATGCTAATAATCGCTATTAAATAATAATAAAATACAAAAAATTGCACATCGGCTCAGTCAATGTATGTCAATGGCAATTACCATCAGGAATGATAATGAAAGAGAGTCTCCTCTTCGCATGCCTGCACACTGCCCTTCGCCCTGTAATTGGGACTAACAATTCATTATTATTTATTTGAAAAGAAATACTAATTACTAATGTTTGCTTAACAAATTTGCCACTCGGAAAGTGGTGTTGCATTTTGTTGATTCGCTTCGAATTTACTTTACCGTTAAGAGTAAAAACAAAAGTATTCAATATTTCGAGAGAACTGGTTATGCAATGAAATCGAAAATATATTTCGTGTGCAGACGTTTTAAAAAGTTGCGCATCTTTAACATAAATAAATTTGGCATTGATTTTTTCGCTTATTTTTTATTTTGTTTTAACCACTTTTGCAAACAAGTATTTATTTTGCAGATTTAATACAAAGAATTGATTTTATCTTATTTTTTTAAAAGATCTTTTAAAGTAAGGATAATTGCTCATAATATTAACTTAATAATTTAAAATAATGGCGATTGAAGTTTTGGCACAAATTGATTGCTGATTTTATAATTATTTATAAAATTCATTTTTAAAACACTGCAATAGCGATAATCAGGGTTATATTATTTGGATAACTCTTGGAAAATAATAAATAATTTAAAGAGAAATTATTAGAAAAATTCTGATAAATCTTTTAGATTACTTAAAAGTTGATTATTTAATTTGATAATGATATTTTGTAAGTATATTTTATTGTAAATAAAAAACATTATTAGATATAATCGATGTTCTATAATCAATATCAACTCGTAATTTTCATTTTAATATTATTTATCATTATTTTATAAAACAAAATATACATATATATCAGTATATAGCAGAAAATTATACCAAATAATTTTAAAGGTATGTTTGAAAATATCAATTATTTATTAAAAATGTTATCATACAAAATTAAAACTTATAAATTATAATAAATCTGCATTAAACTAATTTTAAAAATGTTTTATAAATGTTTTGGTAATACTTTTGAAATCAAATATTTAATAATGATTTGATAAAAGAGTGCGGCGAAAATCTATGAAGTAACCCAATCTGGTCCAAACTTATATGGTATTATAGCATATGATTATATTAACAATTTTGATTACGAGATCAAGGTCATAGGATGTGACCTTTGACATCTAGACCAATAAGTTTAAAAATCTTTAAAAATTAAAATCACCGAAACTGAAAATATAAACATATAACATACACGCATGTATTTTAAGTGAATAGATCTAAAAGCGATTAATTCTGTTAACGTTGAATATATCGTAAATAAAATGATTTACAAATAGTGTTGTTTATACAGTATAAACAACACTTTTCAATAATTAAAACAGTATTTGTTTTCTTTTAAATATAATTAAAAGAAAAAATTATTTAAAACCCATAAAAAATAAAAACGATGAGAAATATGAATTCAATTGTTTTATTTTTGATTTTATTTTAGTTACAATTTTTTCAATTTATACCTAAAATTTTTAGCACTTAATTTTTAAATTAAATAAATTTAACTTAATATTAGTTATTGACTTATCGAAAAAGTAACAAAAAAAAATAGAAAACGAGTCTATCAAAAACAAACAATGTTTTTTGAGCAGTACTATTGATGCAACAAAATGTTGAAATTGACAATTGATTTTTTTTAAAAAATGAGAACAGAAAAAACTAGAGAATCGAACGACAATTGCGATTTTAGTTCCAATCGTAAACGACTGGATCTAAATTATAGCCGTTTGCTTGCTTTTGATATTGAGTGGGAGAATATTGGCGATATGTCCAGTTTGGCGGAATGGCGTAATTGCGATGCTGTCGCGGGTCGGAGTAGTAGGTCTGGTAATGCCAGCTTTGAGGTATATTATTGTTGTATCGGAAGCTCGAATTTGGTCGATAATCCCATGAACGGTGTATGGCTGGGAGTGGAGTGGGATTTATTAATGGAAATGATGGTCTTGTAGTTCTGCGGCCTTTCACTGATGTGGGTCTAAGTGTTGGCAATGTTGGTAACGAAGGTATAGTCCAATGAGGATTCCTGGTTGTCGACGGCCTAGTCGTGTATGGCGGACGTGATGGTGGGGTTGTGGGTCTTGTGGCGGGTGTACTATATGTAGGCCTTGTCGGGCCCTTAGTTGGAGGCCTATGAGTGGTAGACGACGGTCGAGTTGGATAAGTTGAAGGTCTAGTTGGTCTCGACGTTGAGGGCCGAGTTGGGCCTTTGGTAGGAGGGGTACGGGTCGTAGATGACGGTCGAGTCGGGTAAGTTGAAGGTCGAGTTGGCAAAGTTGACGGTCGAGTTGGGGTTGGAGTCGAATATGTTGGTCTTGTTGGACCTTTAGTGGGAGGCGTACGTGTAGTTGAGGGTCGAGTTGGATAGGTTGAAGGTCTTGTTGGGGTCGGAGTGGAGGGTCGGGTCGGGGAAGTTGTCGAATATGTTGGTCGTGTTGGGCCTTTGGTCGGTGGAGTACGTGTTGTAGATGAGGGTCGAGTTGGGTAAGTAGAAGGTCGAGTCGGCGTTGGAGTCGAATAAGTGGGTCGAGTCGGGCCTTTGGTTGGGGGTATTCGTGTTGTGGATGAAGGACGGGTGGGATAAGTGGAAGGTCGTGAAGTTGAGGGACGGGTCGGGCCTTTGGTTGGAGGGTATCGTGTTGTCGAGGGTCGAGATGTGGTTGAGGGTTGAGTCGTTGTCGAGGGTCGAGCCGTTGTAGAAGGTCTTGTGGGAAGAGTTGGTCTGATGGTTGTTGTTGTCGTTGACGGTCTGGGATTTTTGCCACCTCCTGGAGGTCGAGTTGACCCCGGGCCGCCCGGATGGGGTCCCGGTCCGACAGTTGGCCTTAAA
This sequence comes from Microtritia minima, assembly GCA_034699355.1. Taxonomy (NCBI): domain Eukaryota; kingdom Metazoa; phylum Arthropoda; class Arachnida; order Sarcoptiformes; family Euphthiracaridae; genus Microtritia; species Microtritia minima. Next base: position 5,111 of record JAQIYA010001808.1, read on the forward strand.
GTGCCGCAGGGGGGAGGAGTTTGAGACGGCCAGTTGCAAACGTTGTAGCGCTCATCAAATACTAAACCCTTTTCGCATTTAAACTGATAGAGAACCCCATTCGCGCATCGATAGAAAACACTACAATCTCTCTGATCTCTATAGTATCCATCTTTTCTGCAGGTTCTGATCGGTCCTCCACTGCCGCCGCTTTCAGGCTCTCCACTATCGCCAGGTTCTTGTCCTTCTCCAGGCTCCTGCCCTTCACCGGGTCCTTGTGCTGGCTCTTCGCCTGCTTCATCATCGGGTTCTTGTCCTGGCTCTTGACCCGGTTCTTGACCTGCTTCTTGTTCATCACCTGACTTATCGTTGTCTGCCGTCTCTTCTCCATTACCCGCTTCGCTGCTTTCATCTCCAAGCTCTCCACTAATAGCCGGCTGTTTATCGACAGCCGGTGGTTCTTCGACCACTTGTGCACATTCGGGCACGTTTTGAGGCCAATTGCAACCGCCGATCCTCTCGTCAAACACCAATCCCTTACCACATCTAAACTTGGTTAAAGTGAAGCGTCCCGTTCTGTTGTCTCGAGAGCACTGATAAAATTGATTGCAGTCCAACGGATCCCTAAAGAGTCCATCTCTCGTGCATCTGTAAATCGGTGGCTGACCATTATCTGGCGGTCCTCCGTCTTCTTCCTGTTCATCCGGATCTTGAGGGGGTTCAGTGGTTGTTGATGTCGACGCTGACAATTCCTGTTCGGCTAATTGCGAACCGAAATGACATTCAGGCACCATCAGTGGCCAACTGCACAGGTTCTGACTCTCATCGAACACCAGACCCGCGGGACAATTAAATTTGTATACATTGAATGTGTTGCTCTTGAAGTTTCGCACGCATTGGCAGTATTTGCTGCAGTCGTTCAGATCACGATTGTAACCCTCGCGACGGCATAGTTGTTGATCGGAATCGTATGGTCTGAAGTAGTTGACTGGCCATTGATAATAGGGATTGTATGGCCGGTATGGCAGGTAAGAAGTGCGGTAAGTTTGAAATCCTTTCATGAATATATTATTAATTATAACTTCATTATAAAGAAATGGAAATTTTAATTTAAAATCTCAATGTGCTTACTATTTACGGGCCATTGTGACTGTGACTGCGATTGTGATTGGCTTTGTTGGATAATAATGGCCACAATAAAAGACAGATATATCATATTCATGGCTAATAAATTATCTGAAATTTAATAGTAAATAATTATTTTTTTTTCGAATAAAGATTAAAATTAAATAAAATTTATGTAAAATTATGCATAAAATTCAAACATTGTAAGTGTGAGCTAATTTATATTATAAAATATATAAGATAACAAACATTCTTTTCTCATTTGTTTTAAAACATTTGAGTGATCCACTCAGTGATAAATTTAGAATAAATTTCATCCCTGTATTTAGAATTGAAACAAATTTTCATAATTATCTAAACATTATAACATACACGCATGTAGTTTAAGTGTATAGATCTAAACGTGATTAGCTCTGTTCGAGTTGAATAAATTGTAAATAAAACGATTTACAAATAGCGTTGTTTATACAGCATAAACATTATTGATACATATATGTATATTTATTGATACATTTATTTTATTCTTTATTTGGATAAATATCATCAAAATTTATGCATGTTTAGCTCAATTCAAATTAGCTATTTATCACTGACTACTTATAGTTATCAACATATAGAAATAATTTTTGCTATATTGCGCTAAAATGATAAGAATGTCAACCATTATCTTCAAATTCCAGGTTTTGATATTGATTTATAAAACCTGCCCGACCAGACCTTTTAAAATAGGAATTTTAATTAAGCCCGAACTCAGACGCCTAACCCCATCGAGTTCGCAATAAATTACTAAATAAACTTTCGCTACTCTCGAAATGCTGCGATTCTTATAAATTTGCATTAAATTATTATTTACTATTTCTCTTCATTACGGAGAAAATCCGGAATTTTTTTGGACAAAGTTTTTTCAAAGAAGGGGTTAACAAATGAGGCTCACGAGCGTCAGTTGAGCGCAGTTTACCGAGCGTTACACTTTTAAGCGTCGATGAAAATATTTAGAAAGTGTGTAAGTTATTGAAGCATGTGTGGCAAAATGTGAAATCTCGTAACAAATGTAACTCTTCTAAAAAATGGTGAAGAACTGACCTAACCTTGAACTGGAATGGCTTCGGTGTTTGATAGGATTAAATTTTGCTCGCTATGTATCAATATATCTCTTTAATAAAGTATTTTATTATTATTATTATTATTAATAATGTGTAGATTTAAAATCACTTTCGCAGTATAAATTATAATTTTGCTTTTTTATTAAATGTGACAGTAAATGATTTTATTGCTTACTTTGATATTAATCTGAAGATTAAAACTTTATTAATCATTATTAATATTTGGCTTGTATTTAATGACCATTTGAAGACCAAGTTTTCGTATGGAATTTTTTTTAATTGGAATAATTTTAAAATTATTTATCACACATTAAAAAATGTTTGTCCATTTAAATAAAATCAAAATTATCTAAGATATGGCGGCAATCCTTTGATTTCTTTAAGACTAAGTAAATGTACTTAATTTAGCAAAATTGAGTTTGGCTAACACTTTCAGTAAAAAAATTTTAAAATTAATTATGATAATGATCTTAATTTTAACAACATAATTACATTTTATATTTCGAAAGGAGTTTCGCATTAATTAAGATGTGACTATTCCATGCATTAGTAATATATTACTATATTTTCGGTGTTTTTTTTCATTTTAAATAATTTTTAATTATTAAACTGTATAGAATAAAATTTAAGCTAATTGTTTTCATGCAAAATGAAACAAGTAATCTAATCAGAAAACCTTTTTTACAACTTATTTCTCATTCTAATGTAATGATACTTTTAATTTTTTTTCTATACATTTAAATGCTTAAATTTTTGGCAGCATTTTTTCAATATCTGTTTCTTAAGAAAATTTTTTCTAATCATTTTGCTAATGACTGCGGGAATATTTAATGGGATGCGTACACAAAATAAGAAAAAACTTGAACTAAAATAAAACAAACATTTAAACCGGGATTTTACAAGAGTACAAACCTTACGAGACAAGAAATTTATATGAAAGTCGAGTCTATTGACATCATTTAATCAGACTTGTTTTCTAAATAGAAATTTCCCTAAATATAAAAGCAACTTAGGTTAAGAAGTAAAAACTTTATTTACATTTGAGAGGCCAAATGAAAGGAAAAGTATGCTTTCGTAAATTTTTCTCTGTTTGCCTCAATCATAAACAAAAACGTCTTCATATAAACTGCTTAATTTAAAAGTTTAATGATATTTGCTTCTTAACAGATCTCTCGTCTTTTAAATAAAAACATCAAAAAGTTTAATATGACCTCGCTTTGCAATGATTAAAAAGCAACATCCGATAGACAATCGGGCAGACAAATCAAAAGAGTTAACAAAGTCAACAAAGTGTGCCTCAATAGTCGGAAAATGTTAATGTTTATTGTAGTCATTAGCAATAAAAAAATTTTTTATCTCGATATTTACTATTAAGTGTAAAGGTTTAAAATTTTTTATTTCATTTTCGTTATAAACAATTTTTCTATACGACTATTTTTTAAATAAATAGATTCTAAAGTACATCATTAGGAATGCTATTTTTTCTTTATTGATAATTGCATGAAAAATTTTCTTTACCTCCAAATTTTGAAAATCGGGTGGTCTTTCATCAAATATTTTTATTCTGCCAAATTGTAAATGTTTGTAAAACAGACTTTAAGCATACAAGAGATATAATCGAAAACGACGATTAATTCATAATCTATAATATATTTTTCGCATAATATTTAAAAAAATTAAGTTTGATTTTTTGGCAGATATTTCACTTCATTAGATTAAACTTGAATTTCACTAAAATAAATTAGTTTATCTAATATTATTTTATACTTATGTATTAAATATTGCAACAAATTCATCGCCTATTCAATTATATTGCAAATAAAATAATAGCAAAAAATAAAATATTTAATAAACAAAAACAGATCAAAATAAATCAAATAAAAATTAATAAATTCTTACTTTTTCTATAACTTGACAGAAGAAAATAACTCGAACTCCAGTTATATGAAGATAAGAAAAATAATAATAGCCCGAGTGCTCTACAAATGTCTTAATAGTCGAAAGGAGAGCAAATTTCCAAAAGTCAAAAGTATACCACTTTCTCTTTTATTTGTAAAGTTGTTTTGGGACGACGCTGTGGGCAATGTCTCCGAAAGCTGTGCTGCAGAACTTCTTCAGCCCACTAGGCATTCAATGGGGGAGCCTATCGAGTACCACTCTATTTATATTCGTTTTTTATTTTCCAGCAATCCTTTAGCCGACACGCCTCTCCGAGTGAGGTGTCTTAAATGTATGGTAAGGTAACGACTTGGATAACCGTGGCGTTTAGTGGTCAATAGCTCTACATTAAACACCTGTAATTACCAGATATATCGATCTGGTAATCACGGATACGAAGGCGTGTTTATGGTCAAAGGATTGTCAAAAGGATTGCCTCAAATATGATGCTTATGTAATCTAGTTTTTACTTTCTTTAAATATTTTTCACTCGTTTTGGTTATCGCTTTGATTTTTAAGTCTCTAAATCGCGAGACGATTAATTAGATAATAACATTTTGAAAATAAACTTTTATCGATTGAATGAAGAATTTATTATCATTTCGACAAATACAATGTTCAAAAAGTATTTAAAGAATTGTGAAATTTTGATTAAAAATTGATTATAAATTTTTATATAAAAAGTTGATAAAAAAATTTCGTTAAACTTTGAAATTTATACAAATATTGTTATATTTTATATTTACATTCTTTTCAAATTATTAGATTGAAATTAAAAATTAATTTTTTATGAAATATAAAATATTTAAAATTAATTTATACTAATAGTTTTGATTTATAACATTTTATTCATCTTAAAAATTCATAATTTTCTAAATTTTAATATCAGAAATTTTATTATATTAAATAAATCAATATATAAATTTATTTATTTAGTATAATAAACATTTTTAAATATAATTAATATTTAATTAAATTTTATTCCATGTAAAATATTAATAAATAAATTTTATATATAATTTATAAAATATAATTTTTTTAATAATTTAAATTTTATTGATCCCAAATGTTCTTGACTTTTTAAAAAACTTTTAATTTTAAACACTACCAAAATAATCATTATTTAAAAATTAAAAAATCTATATATTCATTTAAAATAACTCATTAAATTAACGATTGAAATGTTAAAAGTATTAATTTCATGGCAATATCCTTTCAATGTAAGCCTCAATCTATCGTATCATATATTTCGATAAAGATGAGTAAACGAGGCAATTAACTGATCGTTTTCATTAAGGATAAATTTTATTAGAAATGCAAACATTTGTTTTGATTTCTAGTATTCAATGCCACTCTCAAAACTTCTTGAAACTCTTAAGGGATATTTTAAATGTGCAGAATATTTAATCATTTGTATAGAGAAAAAAATTTAGCTTCTTTGACGCATCAATCTATCATGTTTTAAATCTTTATTTAAATTGAAAACGAGCTCTTCTTTTTGAATAAATAGACTTAATTTACGATCTGAAGGCAAAAACTTAGACCGCATTTTTTCCTATTTAGATATTGAACGTGTTTTCATTTATCTTATATATTTTTGATCAAAAATTTTTAAAAAATTGGATAACATTTGTAGTTCAATAAGAATTTTTTAAAAAAGTTTGTCAAAAAAATTTTCCTATTTTTAAAAAATTAAATTTTTAAAAATTTCAAATAGTTAATATATAATTATTACAGATGCCCGATATTGTAAAGGTCGCAAAAGTTTTAAAAAAACATTTACCTTACTTTATAAATCTATTGCTCAAATTCTTATCAAATCTAATGGACATTAATAGTTAAAAATTATATCATTAAAATCATGGCCATAAATGATATTAATTTTTCCAAATATTCTTAACGATTATTGTTAACTTAACCCCATTTTTACTGAGCTAAAAATATTTTGAATCGAAAAAATCAAAGAATAGCCGCTTTTATAATATAGATTTTCTATAATATAAAATAATTAAATACAATTTTTATATCGTACTGAATTTATACCCTTTAATAAGTTTCATTTTTTTTGCTTTCGGTAAAAATTTAGATCGAATTAAATTTTCAATTATTTTTTTCACAGTAATTTATTTCAGATTTTGGAAAACTATTATTTTATTATATATCAAAATACCATGTGGTTTTTAAGTCGTTTTCAATGGCAATGCTAGAGTATAGGCAATGCAATACCTGTTTCAGGCATACAGT
>JAQIYA010001809.1:0-11497 GCA_034699355.1 Microtritia minima
GTTGCGATGTGTGTTGCGATGTCTGTTGCGATGTGTGTTGCGATGTCTGCTGACTATTCGACATTTGCATCAAAACAATGGACACTCATGTATGACATCAATAACAATCAGGCGTCGCATCGATTAATCGCTCCCATATATGACGTCAACAAACATCAAACTATTGGAAATTTTCCACTCGTTCTCGCGTTTCGTGCGATCGTTGCGATCCTTTTCGCGTGCATTTCACCGATTCTGGCCAACTATGGCCACCTCTACCTAATAGTGTTTGTATTTTGTTACAAAGTTATGAGTGAATTCAATGTTTTAAGCCTTTATCACAATCACTTTACTGGTATCACAATCAGTAAATAACTTTTTTGTGATATTTATTGCATTTCTTTAAATTCAAAATAGTTATAAATTTTATTAAATATTACTAAAGATATGCATAGATTGACATTAAAACAAATGACATTAAAAAGCTCTATATTCTAAATTATTTGATGAGTAAAACAAATTATACACCCAATCATACACTAAACATATAAAAATCGATATATAATTAAGTTTAGGAATAATAGTCATTTATAAACACTAAAATAATCACAAACATGGGTCAAAATAATGATGTGATCATTTATAAATTAATCATTATTAATCATTTTTAAATTTATTTTTAAATCAATTACGCATAAACATTAACACCAAAATCTTTTACATATTTAACTTACAAATTGTTAAAATGTTAACAAAAAAACTTAGTTAAGAACATATTGATATTTAACTTAACAGATATGTCGCTTTACGCCTAACCTTTTTTTTAAAAAAATAAAAACTTTCTTAGTGTACAATATTGTAATTAATAGGGTTGGGTAGTTAACTGGGTTGAGCTTTAGCTTTTAACTTTTAGCTGCGCTAAAGCTAAGTCTAAAAGCAAAATAATTTTATAAGGACAAAAGCTAAAAGCTAACACTTACCTATAAGACTAAAGCTAAAAGCCAAACGGTTTTTTAGCCGTGAAGATAAAAGGCTAAAAAAATTGTGGAGAGATAAAGCTAAATGCTAAAGAATTCTTTAGCATTTAGCCTTTTGCCAAACACTAATAGTTAACAACAAGAAAGTTGGAGTCAATATGAATAAAAATGAATATATTAAATAAGAAATTCAATTCACAGAACTGTCCAAATCTGTTTAAAGTAAGCAAATGGGCTTTTAAGTTAATTTCAGCACATTTGCGGCATATCTTAATCAGTTTTATTGATTGATAATTAAAGAAACCCTTTTTCTTAAGCTTATACTGAAAATTGAAGTTTCAATTTTCCTTTGAAATATAATTAGATATAATGATAAATTCCTAATTGCAGAATATATACGATTATAGCAGACCGGATGACAGCAAATTTTGATTATGGCAACGGTTTCTGAAATCACGGATTGACTCGGATTCGAATTTGATCTATAGGTCAAAACTCGATTATAGCAACAACTTTTCTGATCACCGAGCAGTTGCTATAATCGAGCATATACTATATAGGTATGTATATATTTATCTATCATTTATGAAATTTTCTTCAAAATAATCATTAAAGCCATTTAATAGTCAAATATAACAGATTCTTAAGATTAATTATGTTTTCATTTGTACACTTTAGTTATAACAAAGTAGTTATAACTAAATATTCAAAAAATCGAGATTTATTAAGCAAATAATTTGCAATTATTTTATTTGATGTTTATTTGACCTATTATAGTGATTTTAATTAATGGTTATCATGATATTTTCAGAATATTATCGCAAAACATTAATAATAATTTCATTTAAGTCACGTATGGTTACAATAATAAAAATTTATTTACTGTTTAACTAAATTTGTGAAATCTCCGTTTAGGTCTAATAATGTAAACATTATCGTTATTTATTATTGTATTTATATTAAGTTTAGTCTTGAGTTTAGTTTAAAATAAAAATTTTCAATTTGAATTTAAAGTCAAAATTAAATTTTAATATTAATAATAACAAAATGCATATCAAAAACGTATTATTGTCCAAATTCTTAATAAGCATAATAAGCATCTTTATCTTTAGTGCAAAATCAGGTAAATAATCATTATATTTAATTTTTTAAAATAAAATTTATTTGAAATATTTAATAATTTTTATTTTATTTTATTATTAGAGCATTAAAAACAGTCATAAAAAATTAAATTGAAATATATATTAATGCTTTTTATGAAGTTCTTAATAAAATAATTATTTAATATTCTATTTTAATTTTTTCTAAAAATAATAAATATTGCTTTCGCTTTAATTAAATTAAGTATTTGATTTTAATTATCAATTTAATGGATTAATAGCACACCTAATATAGTATTTATAAAATATTCTTATTTTAAGTTATTTTCCTGTATTTAGAATAATTAAATATTTCTATGATAGTTGTAGAAAAATTTAAATTTTTACTTAAATTTGAAGATTATTATTAAAATAATTTTGACAATAATTATTGTAATCATTGTATATTCATTAAACAGATTCAGTGAACAATCCGTGTGCATCATTAGGTAACAACTCATGTCATCTGCTCTCTTACCCAACTAATTGTACCAAATTTTATCATTGCGCCAATAATGTGGTAATTATCGAATTAACAATTTATCTGTATTACTAAATATAAATGATTTGCATTTCATTAAACTATTTGATTGGAGAGAATAAAAGAGTGTAAAGCAGTTAAAGCGGATTTGTTAAAAAGGGCTAAAACTCGAGTATTATAAATTCTTAATTATTTTAATATAATATACAATTTTAATTATAGTTATAAATTATAAATAATTAATATTGTTTAAGTTTAAGATTTCTTTAAAACTTTTTTAAAAATTAGTAGTGATTATTTTAGTTTATAAATTATAATATAAATTATTTCAGTAAATTTTTCTTATAGTGTTTCGAAGATTTGATTTAAAATTAAATTTTAAGTGATGTATAGAATGCAGCTCTTACTGAACGAAGACAGTTCCTGACTCAACACTATTATATCAGTTCTCTGATAAATCTTGTTAAAACATAAACCGGTAGTCAAAAATAGATATGTCCGAGACAGGGGGGAAACAGGTTGATTCCTGGATTCTCGAATATTACGACTCATGTCGTTGGATCAAAATAAATTCAACGATGAATTAATTAAAATTGTTAAAGTTTTTAAAAATTAAAATTATCGGTCTAAAACTTATAGAAACATAATCACAATTTTTTGAATCTATGCGTTTAATTGATTGAATTTGATTAACATTATATAACTAGCTTTTTAGCCCGTCTTACAAACGTTCATTTAAAATAGTTTATTACCCTATGAACCCCTCACCCCCTATAATGCCACTTCATTCTCTTCAGTACACAATTCTGAATTCAAGAACCCCTCTCAACCCTAAATTCCCTTCAACCCAATACACTCTTAACCTTAACCCTCCTAAATCCAAAACTGATGATCTCAGTGAAGGTCTAAAACGTTTAGCAATATTTTTAAATAATTTTTCATTCTTTTTAATTAATTAATTTTTTAAAACTAAATATTCCCTTTATTTAATTTCATTATTATTACTATTATTAGACTATTATTTTAGTATAACAATAACATAATTTTTTAAAACAAGTTTTAAATGAATACATTAAGTCATGTAAATGTAAACAAATGACAATAAACTTTAAATTATTACTTGTTTTTTAAAATAGTCATATTAAACACAGTATATGTTATGAAATGAATAAAATAGTTTTTGAAAATAGCATAAACAAACTGTAATTAGAAATTTTATTAATTCTGTATTAAGAAGAATGTGATAAACATATGAAATAAATTATAAATTTTATGTCAGGCGATAGAAAAGGATTGTGCGAAAGGAACGATGTTTGTGCAGTCGATGTGCACTTGTGATCATTACGATCAAACTCAATGCAATCAAATGACAGCACAGCAATCATCAAATGATGTTCAACTATCGTCTCTCCAAAGTTCAGGTATATATAAATATATAACTCCCAATTATTGGTGTGTTTCTCATTTGTGGCGAACCTGTGTGTCACATCAAATGCTCATCAAATTAAGAGAATATGATTTTTAAGTCTAGTTTAGAAAGCATTTCAGTCATACATAAGTTTGACTTTGAAAATCTAGGATATCGTTATCACCTCTAAGGTCACCAATAAAGTAACACAAAAAACTTTAATTTAATGCAATTTAAGATCATAAGTAGAATTTAAATCTTTGAAATGTAAAATTGAACGATGCATGCATTAATAAACCATAAAAATAAATCATTATTTTGTAATTTCATATCAGGACACCATAAAAATTGATCGAATATGACACTTAAAAATTTCTTATGGTATACCACCAGAATTAATCTCTTTATTCAATGCTCGTCACTGTGAATCAATAGTTTGTGTGTCACATCACATCTCCAATTAGTGCTATGTATATAAATTATAAATTATTTAAAATTTTTAAATTGAAATTTATTTGTTACATTTATATATTAGAAATTAAACGAAACTTTAAATCTTTAAATTTTTGAAAGCGATTGCTTTGCACTCTTCATTACAAATGTTATTCATTAGCCAATTGCTAATAAACGTTGCGATTCACACCATTCAATGACTCTATTATTGTTAACCAAATCAGTTAAATCTGAATGTAAGAACACTCACATTTTGAAATGAGCGCTTCGTTTACACCTAAATAATGCACTTTATTTAAATTTATATTACTTATGGGTTGCCTTAAAGGTGACGACGATATTCTTGATGTTCCTTTAACTTAATTTTAATTTCTTCACTATTATAGAGCAAATAAATAGTGGCTCAACCAATGGTTCAACCAATGATTCAACCAATGATTCAACCAATGGCTCAACCAATTGCTCGCAATCACAACTGCCTTGTATTTGCAACAACTCGAGTGCCAGCAGTTGTAACTTTCAATGTTCCGATAGTTGCACTAAATATGTGGTTTGCGTTCACCAACAAACAGTTGTGATGGACTGCGCCAACGGAACGATGTATAATCAATCGTCACAGAATTGCGACATCCATTACAACCAAACTTTATGCGACCAATCAGTTGTTGCATCTAATTTCGAACAAGTGTTGACTCCAGAAGTAGAGACAATGACAATGACAACGACGACGACGACGATGACGACGACGGCAACGGCAACGACAACAACAGACAACTCCACTCAAAACGATCCAAACATTCAAGTTTTATCATTTGGTATTAATGAAGAAGAGATTTCGGACGAAGTAAACCAAAGTAATTACAATTGGGAAACGACGACAGAAAATGAAATGACAACATCTTCGACTTCATTGAATTGTTTGGCAAACAATAATATAAACAAATATACAAATCGTCAAAACGAGACAAAAGGTTGCGTAATGATGAAAGACAAGAATTGGTGTCAAAACTCTCAAACTTTTAATTGTTGGTTAATAAGTGCTGATGGAAGTAATACCACTTATATTGTTCCGTGTCGTGACAGCGATGGCAAACAAATAGATCCCAACAAAAACACCACTGTGTTAGTCTTATCTGATGAGTATCGTATGCCCGGACAGACGCTTCTGAACGTGACGTGTATGAACGAAATGTCTGATTAGTAGCCATCATCAACATTATTATGCATTTTAGGGTTTCCTATGTTTTTAAATTTATTTGAATAAATGAGTAAAATTTGAAATTTAAAATAGATTGCAAATAAAGTTAACTGATAGTATTCATTAAAATTTTTAAAAAGTGCACATCACTGATCTCGTGTAAAATAAAATGTGTGCGACATTACTTGAATCGATGCAATTTACGTTTCACTATAATAAAATTGTTTGCTCTCAAGTTAAATATGATTTATTTAAATTAATAAATTAGTAATAATATGTTGATAATAAATTATAATTTATTATATAAAGCTAGCTTTATATTAGCTAATCTTTATTTCTAGATAAAGTTCAAGTTGAACTTTATTTTTCCGATTATTGACAAACTTCAGATCAACCACTAATTATACAAATCTTAAAAATTTTAGAATTTAGAGAAAATAAATTTCAATTAGTTTTGCATGAGTTAAAATTATTATTATTTTTTTTAAAACAAATCAAAAATATTTCAATTACAATTGACATCAGTCTAATTTGTTTAAAAAATATTTGTTTAAGCTGAAACAATCTTTGGACTATTATATCATATCATAAGTTAGAAAATAATTTAATAACAAATAAAAGAATATTTAAATTTCATGAAAAGGCTTGATTAAAATTTAATAACACAGTAGTTTGAAAGCTATGTGAAAATATTCGAATAAAAATGTTATTAATGCAAAATAGCTATATTAACAATTCTTAATTCATTGTTTTCGTACACATCTACACAATTATAATTTCCCCTTTTTGGCACCAAAATAAATAGATTAGAATTTTAACTAAAAATCCAACGTCTATTTAATTAATTGGTCATTATTAGCCAACAGACTGGTCGTCAAAGCAGTGTTAAGCTGTCTTCCCTCCCAGTTATCTTCACATTAGTCTCTTCAATGGCAGCTTTCGCCGAATTAATCACTTGTTCATTATTTAATCCATTCACGTAATAGCCGCCAGAGTCGCGCCGATTGCCGGGATGGCCGGGCGGGTACTTAATTGAAAATATTGACACATCCAGAGCCACCTTCAAATCCCATGAAGCATAAGTAAAGTATCGCGCGATGTCCATAAGCGAGTACACGAAAGCACATAATAGTGCTGTTCTTGGGTGAAGAATAGCCAAGTGTCGAGAATTGAGTGCCAATAAAAGTGGCGCTACGAGTGAAGTGTCCCACAGTTCCGATTCCCCGTTACAACAATTCATCATCTGTTTTGAGTATAAGTAATATTATTCTTTACTATTAATCTAATTATAAGTCTAATAAGTCTAAAATTATTTATCAATTAATATAAAAATAAACTGTTAAGAAATAAAGATATAACATAAAATCCATTTAACCAACAAATTATTTAAATTTGATTTTTAATTTGTATGCTGACATATTAAATATATGGTTAAGGAAGAAAAAATAATTGGACTTTATATCTGAAGTTAATTCATATATTAAGTTCAATTACTTTTATCTATTATTATTATTAATATATATTATTAATATATATTATTATTAATATATATCAAACATAACTAAATACATCTATTATTTACGCTTTGCAAACATTTTTTGATGCCATCATTTAATTAACTTTAAAATTTCAAATTTAAACCGATTAAAATTAAAACTCTCTCAATGCAAATCTTTAATAATTGTAATAATATTCAATAAAATATTATTTTTGTGGAAAATTGCTTTTAACCCAATTTAACACTGAATTTACTTTTCTAAGCTGTCCGAAAACTTTGATCTTTACATAATGTTGATAACTATATAATATACAGTTATCAAAATATAAATTAACTTTATTTCTAATTTCGAAAATGATTTAGAATAAAACTAACTTAACTTACTTAATAAATAATAATAATATAGTAGTAGGATAAGGGAATTGTAATTTAAAAATTTTAAAACATTGTATTCATTTTAAGACTTTATTTCCACATTGTAAGCATTAATGCTTTAAACAAATGCTATGTCTACTGACATCGTTTTAAAGGATATTTATTATGTACATGTTATGTACGTGTCGATAACTTCTTGAAACAACTTTAGTTATGACTTCATCTTTAATATTATCATATATTTAGTTTAATTTAATATTTTTTCGAAAACTTCATTTAATCTTTTAATTCTTTAAATCTTGTAATCTATTTTTAGATATTATTAGCTTATATAATATAAAATATTAACATATCTCATGAGATATTAGTAAATATTTTTATGAATGTTTTTCAATGAATAAAAATAAAGAACAATATGTAAAAATAGTTTGTAAAGTATAGCCAAATCCTTAAATGTTTTGAAAAACAAACGGCACGTGCAGTTATTTGAACACAACATTTAAAAAACAATAATAAGCGAAAACATTGAAACAGTAAAAACTCTAATTATAGCTATTGACGAACATTTTCTGTTATGACAACAGAATTGCATAATTTAAACAAACATGTAAATAATTTATATCCCGTTTTAAAAATACAGACAGAATTTAGTTTCTTTTATAACAACAAAATTCCACAAATCATTTCTAATTATAGACTAGTTTTGGAATCCAACATAAATTATTTCTTTTTATTATGAATAAATGATTAAAGAAGCTCTTGTTTAAGTTTATTCAATGTTATTCAAACATTAACTATTTATAAACAAGTTTTAAAACAACTTATTTTAAACTGTTTAGAAAGTTTTCAACTTTTAAATGAGTTTTAAAGAACATTTGAAAAAGATGTGCGATTAAATACATACGACTAATTTGACGGTCACTTTGGCGAACGCAAACCCAAACGTGAAAATAAATAAAACTGGACTGACGTGGAAATATCCGGTGGCGTACGAAACGAATGCAAACGATGCGAGTATCGCCACCGGCATTATCGGCCGCCAAATATCTGTGGTTCGACGCGGTATTACCAGTCCGTAACGATCGAGAGGTGTGGGTCTGCCGAGAATCATCGACAGGTTCACGAGAACAACATTGACCATCGAACAGATGGTCACCACACCAATAATATAATACAATTCAACGTCCAGACCGTCAATTAAGCTGCCGATGTTGTAGTGCCACACACGCTGGCCGTATGTGGCGGTTATCATGTGAATCACTATCATTACCCATTGTCCTTCGCTCACATCAATTCTAATCAAATAGAAATCAGTGATAAAACTCACTCAGCTGTTGCCCAATTTCGACATTACCTGCCGAACACCATCTGATGAGTGACGTGACACAACCAGTGACTCGAATAGAAGGCTATCATGGAAGAGAGAAAGAGGGAGAACAAGAGGACGGGACTGCGGCCGAGCTGTCCGGCGCACGAAACGGCCAGCGTTACGAATATGGTGGACACGGCGTCGCAGCCGTGATCGTACACCTCTTCGATTTGCGTGTTTTGGACGCGATACGCCTGTTTGCCGTCGAGTGCGTCCAGCGTTTGGTAGAGAAACACACCGATCGCGCACAACACGAACGTCCACGACGGGGCTTCGCTTCGCGCGTCACTCGAGTAGTACAGCACACAGCATGACGTTAGGATGTTGATGGCCAGCCCTGCGCAGGTCAGCACACACGGACTGATCGAGAGAGGGATGAACCGAGACAGCCATATCCAGAACCTGCTCGTTGGGTCACATCAAAGCGATTCATTATATCACTGTTTGGTAAGAAATTATTAGTTATAGTTATACTTCTGAAGGCAAAGCAGTTCGAGGTAAGAGCCGGCGGACGCGTTGTAGGCGTACGGCTTGGTCTGCAGGTATTGCATCTGCGCTTTGGTGAGAGTCCATCCTCCGTGAAGCTCTTTCGAGCGCTTGCAGTCGTCATTCATTTTGATTTGCATCGCTTCGATGCGAATCTTGTCCTTCAAGTCATGAAACTTTTTGAGGCCGAGAGCGGCCTTTCCTTTGAGCACTTTTTCCATTTTGTCCAAATTGATCATCGCTTGAGGCTCTGCTGACTCGCACTTATTCTCGTTTATGGGAAACATTTTTTCAAATTTCAATTACACTTTGAAATTTGTTTGCAAACTCGTCCACAATTCTATTGCTTTAGAAATTATTAGCAAATCGATTACAATAGTTAACATAAATGTCCATTAAATACTTAATTACAAATAAAAAATGCAACGCTTGTCAAACTTAAGGAAAAATTATTTTAATAATGTTTTGAAAATAACTATTTAAACGATTCAAAACTTAATTACATTCAAATCAATACCTTTACATCAAATTTATTTGAAAAATATCTCTTCCTTTTAAAAAATATAATTATATAATAAATTAAAATCAAAATACAAGCTTTGAAATGAGTATAACTTTCTTTGAGCTAATGATTGGTTTGCAGTGAAAGTGATTATTATTGCGAATCGGTTTACATAATCGTATTTATAGTCGTTTCAAAGTTTCAATCAAATGTTACACAAGTAATCAGAAGTGCGACTGCAGTACATCTGCACTACGAGTGTCTTACGAGTATCTCTTTGATGGCAAATCGCGAGCCCAACACTCAACACACTTATTGCGTGAGAAACTCTCGATTCGAACACTTTATAATTCAAATATCGCTTTAATTGAAAGCACAATGAAATGGAAATTTATGCTGATTTGGAAGGCGTTGTTCGTAGTGAGCGATCAACTCGTTATCGCACTGAGAGTGAGAGTCAGTGAGAGTCACTCTTATGTCAGGTCTCAATGCCTAACTATAGCGACCACTACTCGACATTACAGAGCAGTACTTCCTTGAGTGTGATTCAACAACAAGACACTCATCAGACTCGCAACTGATGATCAAAGTGTAGACGTTTTTGAATATGTTTAGATGAGTAACACTAGTCATACACTGCTGTACGCGTTCAATGTTTGCTGCTTTCAGTCAGCATAGGGTAGACGTCACGACAGCACGCGTTGTGTAGAAGTAGGTCTGTGTGCAAACGTGTTATGCGTGACGACACACGCGAGTCTGTATGAGTCTGTATGAGAGTCTGTATGAGTCTGTCTCACAGTAATGCTCTCTATGTGTGGCGCAGTGTTGACATTCTGGACGGAAAATTCCATTCGCACAGCAATGCATTGATTTCGCTGAAGAGTGCGCATACCTTTCATCACTAATACCTTTGCATTAAAAATCTTGAAGTTTATCCAAATTTTGTTTTCATAAACAATAAATTATATTAATTTGAAACAATAATTGTTTCAAATGGTTCATATATTTTACTTTTAATAATTATTAGTTTTTAAAGTTAACAAATTTTAATGATAAATAAGCATAAAATTCTAAAAAATTCATTTGCAGAATAGGTTTAAATATGTAGAAATAGATTGTTTAAAAATCCTTTTTCTTGTTGTAGTTCTCAAACAAACAACAAATCGAGTTTATTTGTTATTAGGGAATGGCAATCATTTTAAATATTAATAAATCATTTTAAATAATAATATATAAGAACAACCCTTATCTTGTTTTATGAGCTCATTTTAAATTTATTTACTTTAACAAAACTTCGATACTATACTAAAAATTCAGGTTAAGTTGACTTTATAGTGCATGCACTCAAAAAATGAAAATAGCAAATATGATTTCAAAATTTTTCTACACTTATAAGTTTTAAATATAATTATACAATAGAAACACGACGATAGCCCGCACCCCATGTATACCCCGCACCTAATACAACGTTTAAAAGTTATTTAAACTCTGTGATCACTTTGTTTTGCGCTTAAATAATAGTCAACGCTTTATAAGTTTAATTAATAAGTCTAATTTGAATGCAATAAACTTGGCTATTAGTTATTTGAGTATTACTTAATCATTTTACTGTAATTTTGTTTAAATTAAATT
>JAQIYA010001810.1:0-11484 GCA_034699355.1 Microtritia minima
CATACCGATTATATCAATTTTAACCTGAGATCAAATAATCATATCTTAATCAAATATATAAAAATTATTTTTTATAATAAAAAATTTATATTATAAAATTGTTAATTTAATCGTTAAAGGTTGGCAATACAAAGACAGTGTATGTGTTCAATAAGTTTAAAACTTTCTAACATCCATACTTTTCATATAAATGTTTTATACAGTATAAATATAAATTTACTAAATAGACATTCACTAAAATGCAAGTGCCTTTCGGTTTGAAGTTCATGCATGAGATATTGCTATTTAGGTTCAAAATATAAAGATTATTCAGTATATACTAATTTACTAATTAAACTTTGAACTATAGTTTAAGTTTTATTTGTATTAATATTTGTATTAATATAGAATAGAAATATCTATTTTATTTTAATATTTTAAATTATAATTGCTAAATTTCTAACGTAATTTTTTTTATTTATTAAATTAAAACAAATTAGACTTTGGGCGAAGATAAGATCAGGCTTTGGTGTTTTGTGCAATTTATTTGCTATTTTTAAAAATAATTAAATTATATATTATTAATGTGAAATTAATCACACTTTTTTAAAAGATTTTTTATCATAAGCACAAACTTATTTTAAATAGATATTATTGTTGTAATCGTTTTGCTTTAAGTAAAGTCTTGATTATCATTATAACATCGCATATTTCATATTCATAGATATTCACAAGTAATTTGTATCTGAATGCTCACCTAATAATTTTTTAAACCTTATTTGAGGTGATTATATTAACATAGTTTTAAATTAAGTTTAAACTATTAATATATTGTGTTTCAATAAATTTAAAATATAAATCTCCTTACCATAAAAAGTTATAATATGTTTACAAAATTTGATTGCTTTTTGAATAAGTTTCTGATATATCTGTTAATGATATTTGAAATATTTTAATTTGTTTTTTCTTTTTATATTTTTTGTGGTTACCTCATTGATATGAAATGGTCGTTGATTTATACTATAAAATACTAATTAAAATAAATTACCCTTCGATTTATATATTTTTATTGTGGAAAATTAAATTAAAAACTAGACTATTAAACTATTTAATGCAATTATTTATTTTACAATAATAAGTTTGAAATTAATTTATAATTTTTTACAATCTTGCTTAAAATAATTAAAAGTTATTTGATTTAAGTTAAATATTATTTTGATATGGTTTATTTAATTTTTTTGAGATTAATTAATGAAATAAATGATTTTATTTGTTATATTAGGATATTTTTGGTTCATTACAAGCTTTTGCGTTAAGTGCAGGATATTGTATAGGAAGTTGCAATTGGGTTTTAAAAACTAATCACGAAAAGATTGTTTACTTATCAAACTCATCCACACTTACGACTCATCCCAAACCCATGGATCACATACCACTTCGAAATGCAGACGTGCTTGTTTTAAGTAATCTTAGCCAAACACCTCATGTTAATCCCGATTCAATGCTTGGAGAGTTTTGCGTTAATATTGGTATAGCAGCATTCGAAAATAGATTTCTATTTTGTTATTTAATCACTATTATATTCTGTATTAATAATTAGGTAAAGCGCTTCAAATGGGTGGCAATGTTTTGGTACCATGTTATCCATCGGGAGTCGTATACGATCTGTTTGAATGTTTAGCCATACATTTAGAGCAAAGCGGTCACGTATCTGTTCCCATGTATTTCGTCTCTCCTGTGGCTGAACATTCATTAGCATTTTCAAACATATTGGCCGAATGGCTAAC
Organism: Microtritia minima; assembly: GCA_034699355.1. Lineage (NCBI taxonomy): Eukaryota > Metazoa > Arthropoda > Arachnida > Sarcoptiformes > Euphthiracaridae > Microtritia > Microtritia minima. Next base: position 1,767 of record JAQIYA010001810.1, read on the forward strand.
ACAGAATAAACAGTCTAAGGTTTACATTCCCGAAGGTAAGCGAAACAACACATTTAGTAAAATACATGAATAATGATGACATTAAATATGATAACGCAGAGCCCTTCCCACACGCCCATCTCATACGCGGAGGACGTCTCAAACATTTTCCAGGAATTCATTTCGATTCGTTCAATAATGAGTATAAGACTCCATGCATTGTTTTTACTGGACACCCATCACTTCGATTTGGAGATGTCGTGCATTTAATTGAATTATGGGGCTCTTCATCTAATAATCTTATTGTCTTTACTGGTAAATTTAATTACTGTGAAAATATTGCAATTTAGTTTATTACGATCAATAACTACTTTGTTAATTATATTTTTTAGAACCAGACTTTCCTTACTTGGAAGCTCTCGCTCCGTATCAGCCATTATCGATGCGAGTTGTTTACTGTCCAATCGACACAAGTCTGAACTTCACTCAGGCTAACAAACTAATACGCGACTTAAAGCCTGCAAATTTAGTGTTACCTACTAATTACACAATTCCTCCATCACTTTATAAGCATCGAACCGACTTAGTTATTGATGCCGAGTGTAATGTTTATACATATAAAAGGAATGTTGTCATTAAATTACCGATTAAGCGAATTTTTGAGAGGATTGACATCGACTCCGATGTAAGTTATCTGTTTTCATGTTCAAGAAATTGTAATAAATTGTTTTAAACAATTTTTCACAGTTGGCCACTAATTTATTACCGTTCGAAGTTCGTCCTGGCATTAGCATAGCAACAGTCACTGGAACTCTACAGGCAAAGGATAACAAATTTAGACTTCAGCAGTTAACTAAGTCTCAAATTCACGAGTTAACGAGTTCTTCCCCGACACACACTGTGCCACCACTTAACTATACGTGGGGTTCTCTAGATTTACCATTTTTTATGTCATTGCTGTCTAAGGCGGGCATATATGACGCCGTAGTTGAACAAAATCCTAATGGATGTATTGTTCATATGGTATGTGTTATTATATTGCCTTTTGATTTTTAAAACATAATTATAATTTACAGAGATCTCAAGAAACTATTGTACAAATTGACGAAAACGCCACAACAATTTTTTGTGACGCTAACTCCAAAGTCAGACTTCTATTAAGAGACATCGTTTCACAGTGTTTGAAGAAAATTTGAAAAATCCTTAATAATGTTGTATTAAGTGAAAATTCAGTGTTAAACAAAAATTTTACTTAAATTTATTAGAAACACTCAAAATTGTTAGTGCATTTCAATAATATGATTGTTATCAAGCATTGCCGCTATAATAAAGAGATGTCAGAAGATAGCAGTAAAAGCGAATTATTTGCTGTGTATGTGTTTTTATTACTTATAAGCTCCTAAGCATGAATGAATAGATGATACTTGAAAAGCGAGATTTGCTGATCTCTTTTCATTCAAGAATGACTTTGATTTTGGTGTGGCTTTTCCTACTTAAAGCGCACACCTGTTCAGCCACATCGTGCTCTTTGATTGTGCAAACGTAATAAACTTGAAAGGTTGTCGCTAAATGTTCAATACATTATGGAAATCAACTCATTATGAATATTAATATAACGCCAAATGCATTCAAATGCGCTAAAGTATTGTTTACATGTTTTATTATTAGTCGCAATATAAGTGTTAATTAGCACTTCCGTTGACATCTTTAACTTTATTCGGTAAGAATTTAATTTTGAATATTTTATTCAAATTCTAATGATTGAGTGCTTTGTGTTGTATTTAATTGAAATGAATCGCGCGATTTGTCTCACTTCTTAACCAACTCGTGCCTAAAGAAAAAAATTATATGTCGTCTAAAAATAAGTGCATCGAAGAATTGAACTTCAAGAAAATAATATTATTATAAGCAATGCTCATAAATCTTGATTCGAGTCTATAATTATTAGTATATTTTGTGTAATAGACAGTGGCCTAAAGCAGCGCAGAGCACAAGTTATGGTAGGAATGGTTTGCGTTAGGATTGTATTTTCGAAAGTTAATGTTTATAAGTGAGCGATTGTGAGGCTCACAGGCGAGAGACTGAGAATGAGAGACTGTACCAAAAGCGAACTGCTCTTAATGCAAATTTTTAATTATTTCATTATTCAAAAATGCAATGCCTCGCCAGCCAATCTAAAGCCGCCCAATATTGTATTCATTCTAACTGATGATCAAGACGTTGAATTGGGTGAGTCTTATTTTTTGCAAATGTATTTCTTATCATAAATACAGTGAAATTGATTAATGAGTAAACTCGAGTAAATAAATTGAGTAAACAAATTTCTGAAATCAATTTTGGCGTATAGTTTCTAAATTCTTAAGTTTAAATGTTAAAGTTTATGTTTACATATATATTTCTGTAATTCTTTAATTTCTGTATTTCTGTGATTTATAATTGAAATGAAATTTATATATATTGATTAATATCGACACATATTTATTGACACTTTTTATTTGTTCATTTTAACTATACTATAAACTTAAATCTAAATGTCAAATATATCTTTAGGGAGAATTTTCTCCTTTATATAATTCATGTGTAGAGCCCTTCACCCGAGAGAAGAAAGGCAGACAAGCGGCCGCCAATATAGTACTAATTTTGGTACACTTTTTTGGAGCCAAAGATTTCATTTAAGTTTGACAAATTGACCATTACTTCCAAATTTATGTCTATACATAAGCCATGTCTTATGTCTTAACTAAGCTAATATTTAAAAATTGTTAAAGAGATTAATAATATCAGAATATTTTATAAAACAATTAAAACAATTTTTATAAAACTAAAATTAATAAATTATAAAATATTTATGTTTAAATGAAATAAATTTATATCAAATAAACACTATTTAATAAATAAAATATGATATAATTTTAAAATATTTGTATTTATTTCTAAGGTTCTATGAATTTTATGCCAAAAACATTAAAAATTTTGGGTGAAGGCGGAGCGTATTTCGCAAATTCTTTTGTAACGACACCGCTGTGCTGTCCGAGTCGGTCTTCAATTTTGACGGGTCTATATGTCCACAATCACCACGTTTATGTAAGTTTACAATTATATTTTTATTTAAAAGTGAGAATTAGCAAAAAATGAGCTGATTTTAATATTATTTTATTAGTTTAGACTAGAATTTTACATATAATTTTAAATATTTAATCGAAGAAAGATAGACAGGAAATGTTTTGTTTACAGTTGTTTCAATAAGTTTAGAGTCTTTTGCAGCAGTCTTTTTATTCATATAAACACATTTAAATAATAAATACATAATTTTTTTTTCATTTAATTAAAAGTTTTAAATATTTAAATATGAAACAAAATAAATACTTTGATTTATTGTAAAAAAATACAAAAATGTTGTTTGTAATGCCAGTATAATATCAAATTGAATACTTCTGTGAGTAATTTATATAAATTTGATACATATGTTGTGAAAAATAACACTTACTATTACATCAAAGTATAAGAAATTTTTTGTTTCATTATTTGAAAATTAATAGCATAAATAATAAAGCTCTTTAATTATTATTAGCTCTATAATTCAAATTCAATTTATAAATTGTGTTTAAATTAAATTAAAATTTCTAAGAAAGTAAATGATGTTAAAAGAATTTGAGAAAATTTTGTGCTGTTTTGTATAAATACTGATCTAATTCTTATATTACAAAAATTATAAAGTATCACAGATTTCTTTCTTTACTTTTAATTCATAGTCAATAAACTAATATTTGAAAAAGACTTAATTTTTCGCAGGGATTAAGAAAAATCTTACTCCACTTTCTGAATTAAACACTAATAATACTGCCTAAACATATTTGTAACCTTTTTATACTATTATAATAATAAAACTGATTGAGTTAAAGAAAGAAATCTGTGATACTGTATTCATGTTATACTTTGCTGAGTTTGCTGACATTTATTTTACATAAATGGTCTTTTTTTATCTGATCCGACTCGCAACTAATTACAAATAAATAGGTTTTGTAGTAAAGCATGATCTGACTGGTTAACAGGTATAAACGTTTACATGAGTGGATTTCTTAGAAAAGTTTGCGATCGTTTTATTCACATGCCTTCTAACAAACATTTGTTTCACTTTTAGCATCAGTTTTATTGATTGTGATTACATTGTAGTGCTTGAAATCTTTAGTTTATTATTTAATTATTATTACGTTGATTTTGTGATTTTAAAATTAATTATTTGTTAAATAAAATAAGTGTTAATAAGAAAAATGAAAGCATTTGCTACCGAACAGCGAATTTTTATTATTAATAAACACAACAAATATTTATATTATAATGATTAAATTATAATTGAATTATAATTCTAAACAAAAATGAAGACTTTATTGGCTTTTGTTGCAAAATTTTGTTAAATCGATGTTAAAGTTGTTTGGATAAAAATGGTGAACATATATAACAATTAAAACATTAAATATTTTGATTTTAAGCTTTACTTTAAAACCTAAATGTTTACCTGTTTGTGAGTCGGATCAGATAAGACCCCTTTATAAGTGTATCTATTAAATATAAAAATTATTTTTACAAAGAAAATTCTCGTTTAAATCTAACACTAAGTGTAAGTTCAGTAATTTACAATAACTAATAATAATATGTTTTATCAATTTATTAAAATTATTATTTTTTGCTTATTTTCGAAACACTTATAAACTTTTAAAAATTTCTTTATTGTTGTTAATGTGTTTTGAATTAACTGCAGACCAACAACGATAACTGTAGTTCTACTCACTGGCAAACTACTTACGAGACGCGAACTTTTGCACCTTATCTACACAAAGCAGGCTATAGAACAGGTGTGTCTATTTTGAATTTAATACTTAAGACAAACACGATTTTTCTTATTTTAGCCTATTTTGGCAAATATTTAAATGAATACAATGGGACCTACATTCCACCGGTGCGTTGCATTTTTTTTTCATTTTAATACATGATTAAATCCTCTTTGATTTTTAAGTTCGGACTCTAGTTTTTTTAAAAATATTGATTTAAATAGTAAAACAATTTATAAACATGTCAAAACTGGTAATATTTATATTTATTGTATTATAAATTATTGCCCAAATTGAAAACCTTTGTTAAGAAATTCGGATTTAGGCAAAATTTCGAATTAGGCAACAAAATTTTCTTATTACTTAATTAAACTTATTTCGATTTAGGCACTTATTTCTCGGTATACAAGATTATACAAGTAAAATGATTTTTACTTTATGCTGACCGACGCAAACCACATTTTGGGCCCTTTTAGTTAATTATTTTTATTTCTTTGCCAACTATAGAATCAAATGTATTGAGAGTAATCTATTTTCAATTAAAGCATTAATGCATTTATTAGTTATTTTTGAAAAATTAGTTTTTGATAATATACCTAAAATAAAAGTATGGCGAAATGATTGTTAATGAAGTGTATTGTTAGGGTTGGCACGAATGGTCAGCTTTGGTGCGAAACTCGAAATTCTATAATTACACGCTTAACGTGAACGGAAACAAAGTGAAACACGGAGACGTCTACGAACTTGATTACTATCCTGATCTTATTATTAATGACAGCTTACAATTCCTTCGATACTCGAAAAGATTCTTTTCAAATAAACCATTATTAATGGTTTTATCTTTTCCTTCACCGCATGGACCCGAAGACGCAGCGCCACAATACCAACACTTATTTATGAACGTTACCACTCATAGGTATTATAAAAAATGCTTTGTATATTTTGGGAAATAATTAATCAAAAAGATAAATCAATTCAATACCATTCAAAGATTTTTCATAAAAACTCAATCCCGGAATGGCATAATTTATATCTAACAGATTTAAGGATATCGGCTCGAGTGACCCAAACCAGAACCCATTTATAGACACTTTCATAAACACCTAAATATTAATTTTACAGTTATATAAGATAATAAATTGGAAATAGAGTTTGGGATATTTGATTACCAAAAATTAGTGATTACTGGCATTATATAATTATCCATTATATTAATTATATAAATCATTTGAACTAATCATAATTAATATGTGTAATTGCAATTAACATAATTATTTGCTATATTTTTATTTTTATTTATTCAAATAATTTACATTAATTAATTATTAAAAATTCTTTTGTTTTATAACCATTCTTATAACCGATTATCGATCTTAAATTAAAATCTTGAAGTATTACCATTAAAGAGTCTTGGTTTAAGTGTTATTGAAAGAAATGTTTGAAATGTTTATTATGATGGAATAACTATAACTTAAAACTAAACACTGTCTTCTATATCTAATTTCTTTATAAACGGCGATATCTAATATTGAGTAATTTAGTTATTAACCGAATGTACGAATTTACAATGTAATTCTAAACACATGTTTTTCAGAAAGAGTTGACTGTAGTTACAATATATACTGTGAATATATTTTACTATTTATAACATTCATCATCATCAATGATAAATTTAACTTAATGTAAGATTTGCATCTATAATATTAAGATGAAAAAAGTATATACTTATTCCGATAACTCTCAATTAAATGTTGTATTTTCAACTTTTAAAATAGAACTCCTTCTTGGAATTATGCTCCTAATTATGATAAACAGTGGCTGTTAAGACATACCGGCAAAATGGAAAACATTCACATAGATTTTACTGATTTATTGCAGACTAAAAGACTGCAAACATTACAGTCAATTGATGCAGCTGTTGAACGAGTGAGAATGTTTTATTGAATATATCGCTGATATTATCTTAATTGTTAATAAAAATTATTTACGATATAGTTGTATGAAGAATTGGTAGAAATTGGCGAACTCGGTAAATATGACTCGAATGCTTGTTTGAACGAAAATAAATTTTTATTTTTGTTTATTAAGAAAATACATACATTTTCTACACATCAGACCACGGATATCATTTGGGACAGGTATTAATTGTTTTATTAAATTCAATTATTGCTAACTTAACAAAAAATTAGTTTAGTTTTAATATTATTTTTTTAGTTTGGTTTAGTTAAGGGAAAATCGATGCCATTTGAATTTGATGTGAAGGTTCCGTTTTATGTGAGAGGACCCAGAGTTCCAGTTGGAGTCAAGTGAGTGAAGTTTAATTCACTTTTAGTGTTATATCTAAATTAATTAATTAATGTTTTTTTATAGAATTGATAATATAGTGTTAAACGTGGATTTAGCGCCAACATTTCTAGATATAGCCGGTGTCCGAATTCCTGCGCACATGGATGGCAATTCAATATTACCTTTATTTAATAAAGATTCTGATCGAGAATTAAATAAATACAGCACAAACAAGTGGAGAGACTCGTTTTTAATTGAAAAAGGGTATTAATTTGCTAACAAATTTATTGCAAAAATAAAATTAATTGTATTCATTAAACGCATTAATAGAAAACTTCAAAGTGATACTAAAGTGTCCGCACTGAGCAAAAGGCAGTGGCTTTCGATAGAGTGTCAAAAGCCTGAATATCGTTCTCCGTGTAGAGCGTATCAGAAGTTTGAATGTTTCTTTGATGGATTTGAAATGAGGATAAGAAAATGCCGAAAATCATATTGGAATAAAGCCATTAATAGACATTATCACAAACATAAGTGCATTTGTCCAACAGATTACACAACCGACGATCACTTGCAAGAGAATGTGAAAGACGACGTTCTTGTGTCAAAAATTGCTAATTTCGATGTTTTAGCGAAGCCTAAGAAGAAAAAATTGGACTCTTTTGAGAAGAAATTGCAGCGAAAATTTCTGAAAGAGCATCTCTTCAATAAAGAATTTCGACCAGTTTTTATTGGCTCGCGTGCTAAAAGAGAGCTCGACATGATTGTGAGCGATGAGTTTGACGTGAATGGCGTGTATGAGCTGAACGCGCTGCTCGACGCCAGCACAGCCAAGTCTTTTAATAATTCTAATGCCCTCGATTCGAGAGCGCCCAATCTTGGCAACAAATCTGGTGACACCATGTGTGTTGTCTTATCTAGTCTATCAGTTTCATGTGCGGACGATGTATACCAAAACAAACAGATTTGGCGCGAGAAAAAGGATAGATTGGATACCATGATTAAGAAACTGCAGGTCAAACTTGTTGAACTTAAGGGAATACGGCGTCACTTGAATCAAAAGAGACGCTTATCTGAGGAGCGTAAACGTGATAACTCGCGTTGCAATTGCAGCACTACTTATAGTTATCGCCAAAATCGCTTTCTAAAGCCTAACTTTTCCAAAAGTAAGAGAATTCGATCGCGATTTAGGCAAAGAAAAAAAGAAAAAAAATTGAGGCGCAAATCTAAGTTTGAAAACACGACTTGTAATTATGAAAAGGATAATAAATTGAAGGTAATAAATAAAATCTAATTTAATTTTTAATTTTAAATTACAAGTAATTAATTTAATTTTACGAAACACTTTAAGTCTATATAAAGGGTGATTTTTATAAGTGCAGTTCTTACGCTATTATTCTAACAATTTTTTACAAATATTCAGAAAGTTTTTAAAAATTCTATTTTAATAACTTCTAAAAATTACAGATCGAATTTATATTCTATTGTTTAAGTGATTAAATGCTTAATTAACGCGTAAGAAATTTAGAAACGTATAAAAATTTAGAAAATTGCGAATAACTGATATGAAAATAAATTACTCGTATTATGAAGACTGTTTTAGCTAAAGTTAAATAAAGATATATTATTTAAATGCACACCAGTTCTGAGAAAACTACTTTTGAATGTACTTCTAAAAATATTTATTAGTTCTAATAGTAATTAAAATATCTAAGTTTCCATTACAGTGCGCGAAATAATTTAAAGAATTTTAGTCTTTTTGAATAAAACTTTTATTTTAAAAGATATTTTTTAAAATGTTCGCTAAAAATTGTTTCTTTTGTTAACCTTAAGATAAAATAAAAATTAATTTTAAAACTAATAATTGAAATAATAATTTTTTATTTTTGATTTTATGAGTAATAATTTAACAAATATTTCGCATTTGAAAGTAATTCTAAAATTTAATAATTAAACAATCAAAAATAAATTTAATAGTTTAAGTAATTTAAATTTTTAAAGTGTTTGCCGAAGATAAATCAAAATTGCTAAATTTTTAAATATTCCTAATTAAGTTACCGTTATGGCCACTGACCTGTTGTCGAAATAATTATTTCTTGTAAATTATATTTTTATTTGTTTATAAAGTGAGTTTTTCTTTAAAATTATAAAATTATAAAATTAATATATTTTTTTACTATTTTAAAAAAATCAATTTTGTAAATTTATACAAATAAACTAACTCTAAAATTAGGTAATTTTTATCAAAACTTATCATAACATTTTTCAAAATAGTGATAACATTGATCACAGATCTATAACACCTTTACATAATTAATATATATTTTTAAAAGTTTTGTTTAAATATTATAAACCATAAAAGTTTTTTATGCAATTTTAACGGTAATTTTCAAACAAAAGTTTATAATAATATTTTAATTATGCAAATTTGTTTATGGGTGACATCAGTTTTAATGATAAAATTTAAATCTTCCATTTGAGATCTACTGTCAGATTCCTTTCCAAACCGAATAAAAAGAGGTGAATAGAAACATAACACCGGAAAAATAAATTTTTATTCTGTACTGTATTTTACCGAAAAACAATTGCATTGTTACAAATTTATACCGCATTGCATTTAAATGTAA
>JAQIYA010001811.1:0-11483 GCA_034699355.1 Microtritia minima
TTTTCGTTATGAAAACTGTTCTTATACTGCATTTAACTATTAATTTGAAATTAATTTGAACACTATATAATCGAATAAAAAATGTTGACCTAATTTTCTAGATTATAAATGTTTATAAATCATATTATTATTATTATTATTATTATTATGTTATTTTTATTGTGAGCTTTAATCAAACAAGAAAAAGCTAAACGTATCAAACATTAAAACCATTACAGAACTGAGATGGAAATAAAAGACAGTCACTATTGAAAGCGGTTATGTCTTATGAGAGATTGTTATTTACAAGAATTGCTCGCAAATTGCTGTTGCGGCCAATGAAGGACTATTTGCTTATATTGTTATTCTACTAATAAGGCAAAGGCCAATATGGAGCTTACAGAATATTCTGCACCATAATATAAATTAGATTGAGTGAGTGTGTGAGAGGGAGGCTTACACTTATGTATTCGACAATAACTTCTCGTATATAGCGTTATAGCGTTATGACCGGCATTGGAAAAGTGCTGTATCCTAACAACTAGTAATAGCCGAGACGACAGATCGAAATTGCACGCATTAAATAACTCAGAATTGAGCTATTAAATTGGGTGGCAACCAATCGGCGACCGACGCCGCACAACACTCTGCACAACACTCGCCAACGCAGTCATCGTTAAGTCACGTCAGAAATGGTTAAAACAGTACTCCTTTGCCAACTCTCGTCTCGCTTTTGCTCGCTTTTATATTCGCTCGTGAAAGTGACAGAGAGAGACAATGAGATGCGAGTCGAGTTGAGTCCATGCATTAATATGATCACATTTAAACTAAAAGTTGTCACACTCTTCAGCCAACAATTTGTTTCGCTATTGCCTTATTTAGGGCTCACTCTTTTGGGCAATTGATCCGACAAACTCTGCCAATGGTTTAGGTGGCAACTAATGTTTGTGCACTTTCTTCTCATTTATTCTTATGTTATTCCTACTTAAGTAAATGCCAGACAAGTCAAGAGAACATGAATGCTGACAGAATAAAATATGACAACTAAATTAACTTATGTATTATTTATGCGTTATAAGCTCATAATACTAGTCTTAAAAGTTATTATAGGGGTTAATAATATTATATTTTTATTATTGCCCAAAACGCAATCGTATCAATATTTTTATAACTAGTCGTACACTTTGATATTTACAAATCTCTCTCTCTCTCTCTCGCGTGCGTTTAACAAAGTAGAGAGTATGAGATCACAGCTATAATTATTAGAAAATGTTAATATTTTTCACTCAGACGTTGAAACAATATTTAATTATTATTTTATTGACCTAAAATTGGGTCTATTATTAATCGCGTAAAATACACTTGATTTGTCGAGAATAAAATAAATGTCAGGAAACAATTTGCGTTTCGATGCGTACTGTATTATTATAACAAAAGCTTTACTTTAAAAGGTTAACAGCCACGCGAAAATCGAGTTCGTTACCAAATTTAATTACTGAGTAGCGATGCTCGCAATATGAACGGTAAATGTCATGGAGAGTGAGTTTTGCTAATATATTCAAACTAAAAGTTAAATCGACAATTAATAGCAGATAACTGAAGTTAACCGAATAACTATTATTACCTCTAATTAATACATATGTCTACAAAATTTGCTCAATAATTTATTTTTAAAAAAGAATTTAATAATTTTAATTTAAAATAAAAAAAACAAGTATGAACATCAAAATGAGCTTATTTTACATTATTTTAACTATATTTTAGAGTAACTATTTGATAATATTGGCCTAATTTTTATTTTAACAATACTTTTAAATAATACATATGTATATTCTAATAATACATTTCAACAATACTTTACTTAGTATTACAAATGACTTCTAAATAAAATTGATAACTTTTCATAATATAATTAAATACTAATTAACAATTAATTTAATTATAACTTATTTAATGATTTGATGCTGGTATACATGTCTAACGTGTATACCAGACATATTCGAATGGCGTTTAGAAAAATTTCACAAAAATATTTATAAAAATACTTGTTTTGCAAATCATAACGAAATTTATATTAATGAGATTCTAACAAATTTTTAAGATACAGTTTATTTCATTACAGATAACAAAAATAAACAACAATAGCCTACAAAATAAATTTTAAAATTTAATATTAAATGAAATAAATTAATAAATTATAAAAAATTTGTTAAACAAAAAAAAATAGAATTAATAAGAAAGAATCCGAACAAACACAGAAGTATAAGCAAAATATTTTACAGTTGATTTAATCATACATAAAACTCTTATTTGAAAGCAATATTTGAGCTTATGTTTTATTTTTGTGTTACCGAATTTATTTTTAAACTGACATTATATAATGATTGTATTCCTTCAGTTTAAATGGTCCATTAATTTTCTCGCATGGCTTCGCACAACATTGACATATAAGTTTGTTGAATGGCATTTGACGAAAGTTTTGTTTGTAAAATCATCATTTAATATGTTATAAATATTCAAAAGTAATTTTGTATAAATATTCTATATTTAGTGTCCAGAATTTATAGTCCAGCTGATAAAAATGAAATCATCTGCCAATACAGACATTGCTAGACAGAAAAAGTGTATACAATGTTTTCTAAACAATTTACTTGCAAACTAATTAAACTAACAAACTATGATGAATAAAAATATTTGTTAACAAAAAAATAATTCAAGTAAGGATTTTTTACTTAACGATATTTATAATTTTCTGATGCTTTCCCCTTAATTGTTATTTGACACAAACTTCAGCAAATTTTTTATATGCCATGTTGTGTTTTTTTTATTCTTCCAATAACTGGTAAAAATAGTTTAGTTAAGCTCATAATCGCCTAAAGTGTAATAGTTATTCGGCTGAGAAATAGCGTATCCTTAATCAAAAGAAGAATATTTTTAGAGATTCTTAAGTTATTCGTGTAAAGTAATGAAAAGTTAATGTGTATTTTGAATAAAAAACTTTTAGAAGATATATAGATTACATTTGGGAATTTTAGTAACTTGAGATTTAAGTTAGTCATTCGCTAACTCTTGTACTCTATTCAATTGATTGTATAGAACTAAAGTAAAAATTCCCGTAAAGAACTTATGTTAGATTAATATTTAAAATTAAGGATTTATAATTTTTATGCATATCTCAGCAAAAAATATTCATTAATTAATTAAAGAAAATAATTTTGAATATGATTTGATTGAAAATTGACTAACATTTAAAATAAATCATTTATATCAAAATTTTCTTTTACAAACTCATAAATGCCATCGCATTAACTTAGACATGACAATAGCGAGTTATATCGCCTGTATTTCAATGTCGTTTTGCCTATAAATAGCAATTTGAAAATGCAAATACAAATAAATTAGCATGATTTGCATTAAAGCCTGTTTTTGTAAATGTCAAATCCCAGTCAAATTAAATAGACATAGAGTGCGCATCAAATTGAAATAAGTTTAAATGGGTTTCTACTCTAAAATGAACTGAAAACTGTTGTATGAATAGTTGCGTAAACTAAAATTCATGCAAATAACTGGTAATTATTGTTAATTTTAACTATAATACACTCAAAGCAGTCAAAAAATAATGCTTTTAAGAGAATTAATTTCTCTTAATTTTATCCATAGTTAAGCGTTTTAATGAATTTTTAGTGACAAAATTGATATCGATTGTCGCCAATTATGGCGAGTTTGCAGGTTCTGTCAAAAGTGGATCTGTTAGACAATGCTATTCTTAGTTAAGCAATAAAAAAAAATAATTTAATGAATGTTGTAATTATATAATAGCAATCCAGATATTTTAAAACAGCATTAATTTTATAAATATATACAAGAATATTTTTATATCGCAAATTATAAAAATGCAAATATTTAATTTGCTCACACAAAGTGTTTCTCATAAAACTTCTAAGTAATTAAATATTAACAATTATGCATTTATTAAACATAAATCAGTTTAAATTTCATGCTTAATTGTTTTAATAGATTTATAATTGCATCGAATTATGGATTATAAAAAATAATTATTGAGATATATTTTTGTTAATGTATTGCATAAAATTCAATTTAACGAAAAAGTTATTTAAAAGAAAAGTCTAATTAAATTGTTAGAATCAAAATAAAGGAGAATACCTGCAAATATTTCGATTACGAAATATTTGAATAGAAACATCATTTTGATGGTTATCCAAACTGAGAAAATGAATCGAGAAGTGCGCGATAGACTCGTATCCAAGAGCTCGCCGTTAGCAACAAGAGTTATCCAACATTTTTTTGTCAACATAGCTGATAGCTGTTGACATTTATGACATTCAAGCTGAAGCATAATTTGAATCAGACTTGAATACTCCTCTATTCATAAGGAGAAAAAATCTGAATGTCGTCTCGTTTGGCATTCCTTTAAATTATTCATCGGCCCTATTGTCGAGGAGCGCATTAGCGAAACGCTAACTCCGGGACGCCATCAATATCTTTCGCTAATTTTACCCAATCGTGGCGTTAACTTAAACTGGCAGAAACTAAAAAAACCAAATTAGTGGCAATACTTTAGCGGGCAATCTCTCCCTATCTCTCTCTCTCTCGCTATCTCTTTAGGCTCTCGTTGGCAACCAAATTGAATCACCATAAATGCTATCCACTTTTAATGTTCGTACGCAATGCAAACTTAAATAAAGCATATATAGTAAGGACGGGCGCGTCAAATCGAAAACATTAACTGTTAATTCCGTTAATGGCAATGTTAATACCGCCCCAGAAAATCTATTTAGACGGAGAAATAAGTTGCCACTCTTGTCGACACACTGTGCAAACACATACAGCAGGACTGACAGCATTAGAGCGCATAAAAAACTCATTAATTATAGCCAGTGTTTGAGAATAGCTCTCGCAATGCGTTTCTGATTTTTCGCAATAGAGAGAGAAAAGAAAAACATTTTCAAATCCTAAAGCGCTTCTTTTATGCAGATTCGGAAGCACTTTAATGGCGTGTGAATGAGAATTCATTAAGAAGCGACAATTTTTTATCACATACAATAGCCATTAATTTGTCATCTATTTTATCATCAAATTTTCCTACAAATCATGTAATTTTTTGCAGCATTCTCTTCGCAGTTGGCTCTCTCGCCGTCCAAATCACAATAAATAATATTTTTCATTAAAGGCAAAAAAACATTAGAAATAGCTTTTTGTGCGACAAAGAACTTAATTGTTAAGAAAATAAATAGGGAGCTCGCAGTAGAGTGCGATCAGAGCGACGAGAAATAATGGTAAGAAAATTACAACTCTCTATGAACTTCTAAATGAAAACTGGCTATTGTGCGATATTGTAGAGTATGACTGCTGGCGGAGAGTAATCCGTAATGTAAGAAACGTGTCTTTTCATCATTTAGCAGCCGAAGGGATAGAGAAAAATGTTACCAAAGCCTTGGAAGGATTATTTTCAATAAATATATGGCTAATATGTTATATTCCACTATTTTTTTGATAAGAATAAGCGGAAAGGTATAAAAATATATGTATATAATGTATATATTAACGGTAATACTTTACAAATCCTTTATGAATACATTCAAAACCAAATTGAATGAAAAATTTAATCTTAAAAATATTTATTTTAAAGAGCTTGAAATGCCAGGTCTCAAAATTTGGTTTTGAATCTCGCGATTTGAGAATCGATTCAATGATTTGAATTTTAATCTCATAATTTACAAAACAAAAAGTTTTTATTGAAAATTTATTGATAAACTGATAAACTATTGATGAAATTTCGATATTAAAATTAAATTAAATCATAATGGAAAAATATTATGATTATAGTTTATGAGTTTGAGCTTAAGCTGAGGATAAGAATTTCAAATAAATAAGCACAAGTTTAATATTTATCACTATCATAACTACATATAAATTAACTCTATTAAGTAAGTTTTTATTATATTTATATTTAATTTAGTAATAATTTTAAATTTATATTAGTTAAGATTTTATTTAAAATTAATATTAAATTTAATGCGCATTTATTTAATTACATCCTAAATTTAAATAAAAAATTACAGACCTATTTAACTTTAAGCTATCATTCAATGAATTTAAATAAAAATAAATAAAATCAAATATAGTAATGCCGGATATGTTCAATTCGGAGTTATTTTGATAGTTAAATCTTGGATATAATCCAGAATTTTACAATCCTTATTAAATCACTTTAAGTTAGATCTCAATGATGTTTAGATATTGAATTGATATTAATTTAAAGCTTTTCTCGATGAATGAGTTTTGCATTTATTTGACTGTTTGCACGACTATTTGAAAGTAAAATTAATGTCTCACATAAATTATCTTAAAGCAATTCCTTATAGTGCTCGAATAATCAGTGTTTCTTTCCGTGAGTTTCTTATTTCTTTGCCTAAACTTTTCGCAACGAGTGTGCATAACAAGCGATAAATTGATTTTAAAAGTAGGTTAAACATAATTAAAAACGGAATTTGAATAAATATCTATGAATAAAATCTAAATCAAAAAAAGTTTAATCCTCTAAAAAATTAATCTATTCTACGAGTGGAAGAACTAAACCCTAATTTATTACAATTTTTTTAAATTCCATTTCGAGTCAACGTTAAAAACTTGGAGGCAAAAAATTAATGCTATAAATAGTAGCATTCATGAAATTTTATTTATAACTTAACCGAATAAAGAGCAGAATAAGAAGAGGGGGGAAGTAAATCAAATTTGGGGATAAAGAGGAGAATGAAGATAAAAGTTAGCGAGACGTTTATGAAAGAAAACAGCAAATTGATATTTTGATATTCATGAAAAAATAGACAGTTTCAATAAAACCAAATGACATTTAGGCAGACCGAGAGTTTGCGCCATTCGGGCGTGTTTACCGTCAAAAGTTTCGAGAGCTGAATGCAAATCACTTTACTCTCTTTAAACATTTGTGATTTTATATTAAGCGAGTGAATAATTTCACTCGAAATTTTCGACTGAGATCAACACAAACTTAAAGCAAATAAATTGCCACTTTTATCCAATAGGTTAGACGGGCATAACTTTAGTGTATGCCCACACTTAAGCATGGATTGTTAAACTTTACGAGTATATGAAGAGTAATTGAGTATATTTCGAGCTAATCTATTGTCAACTCGAATATTTTATAGCAATCATTTATGTTATATATATGAATATATTTAGTTAAAGATTGACATTATCTTAATTAATAATAGAACCAATAATATCAAAATTATAATTATTTTGATTTTTATCATTAAGAATCAATTTTCGAAAAAATTATTCATTTATTATTAATCCATTTGCGTCATTACTTAAGCGAATATAATATTCATGATTGCCGTTTCGATTATAAGTCTACAATATTGAGATGAAATACAATTATAATATTTACCTATAAATCTATTATTATAGATTCAATTCATAAAAATATAAAGTTTGAAAAGATGTTGCTTAGTGTTGATAAGCCAGAATAGGGTCAATTGGATTTATGCAAAATGATATATTGATTTATGGCACTCTTTTCAATAGTTTTATTTATAAACTTATTATTTTTAAAATTCAAAATCAATACATGTAAAACTAAAAATGTTTACTGCAATTCAAAATCAAATACTCTTTAAATGATTGCTTAAAAATATTGTAAAATCAATATAACTTTATTAAAAACTTATTATGCATTAAGTTTTAAGTATCAGATATTACTTTAAGAAACATTGTTTAATGATATTGAGTTTTTGTATTTTATAAAAGTACAAATAATGCTCTTAAAAAAATTTAAGAGTGCTTTACTAAATAATGGTTGTTATGGCAAAAGTAAAATACCATTAAAAATTCAAATTTCAAATAAAAAATACTTATTCAAATATAGATATTTTTTAAAGTATAATGGAGTGAAGATCTTTGTGCTTGAATTATACCATTTAATTAAGTTATGTAATCATTTTGAGAAAAAGGACTCCAAAATGATTATAGAAATCATAAATTGTAAAACTTTAACATAGAATTTTTGAAACTAACTTTACTATATTGTCATTTTGTAAAATTTTACAAACTAGTACTCTATATTAATTTCAACTATATTATATTATAATACATGTAATGTAAACTTACTAAATTTACTAAATTATATGAAAATAAAATATTATAACGCATTTGATTATATGAATAAGTTTTTAAAATCTATTATTTTTCATAAAAAAATTAAAAATTATTTCAAAACTAACTCTTATGGGAAAACTCACGAGCATCTAATATGTGTTGACATTTAAGCATCTGATTATTTTCTCCAATTTTGATTAAAATAATTTTTCAAATAAAAACCTTTAATGTCGTCTTTAATTAAATTATTCTAATATGCAGAAAGCAGTATAAAATTTTCATTTACCAGATAGAAATGCTGGCATTCAACTGTGAAAAAGGTAATACAAGTATAGTAATTATGAATTCAGAAAACTCATCAACAGTTGATGATAATAATGAATGAATTTCAATATCGAATAATTAAATAAGCATTTATAAGCATTTCTACGTCCACTTATTCATAACCTCATAAACTTATGCAATAAATTTACATAATCAACAGCTATAACTTAATAGATTATTTTATTTTTTTGCAGATATTTTCAAATCTATAGCTCAAATAGCGATGTGAAAATAAATTATTTATAAATGACTTGAACAAAACATTTTTTGCTTCCCCTGACACTAATCAAAGCAAAAAGAAATAAGTCTCCGCTCTTGCCATTGCAATCGATCAAATTCAAGACAAACAACAGATGAATTGTAAATTCATCTGTAAATTCATCGTAAAACTAAAAAATTCGAAGGAAAATACTATAAATACTTTATTTCTAAAATTCTCATAAAATATTGATCATTTTTGAATAATTGAATAAAAATTTATAACTTTGTCAAACGCCGATCGACAAAGTTATAAAATTAATCAATATTAAATTTATAAATATAATAGAAATTATGTAAACATTTTGTAATTGAAATTCTAACCGCAATTTAAATAATTATTAATTCGATCAACATTTTTGTATATTTAACTACATTTAACTGTAAATGAATGATACCATCTTATTATTAGAATCTCTAATAAAACACAAGAGAATTGAAATCATTAAAAAAATTCAAAAAATAAATGTTTTTCAGACAAAATCTTACAAACAAACTAAACTTTTACAAAAAAAAATGTTTTATCAATAAGAAGTACATTAGCAAAACTTCACTTCTGGCGTAATGTCAGATACATCAACATTTGGCACGACATGTTTGGTGCTTCAACTTCCTAAATGCGAAGTCACTATGAAACCCAGATTATACCCAGAGGTAGCCAACATTTTTACCCTATCATGTTAATGTAAGCAATGCTATGCGACACGAGAATCACCGAAGCAGGTGGACAGGCATGACAAGCGAGCAGAGTATGTCTCGGCCTCTATTTAACCATAAGACTCTCTCATTACTAGTACAACACCTTAATCTCTAAATCCTTGATATGTAGAAAATTTATTTTGAATTTATTATTTTAATCTTATTTGGGAGTAACTTATATAAGTCTATGTCAGCAGATTATAGAGAAATGTTTTAATAAATTATTCTCCTCTAAAAATCTATTACGGCTTAATTGCAAAGTTATGTAATTTTAGAATTTATGAGTAACAAAAAATAAATAATATAAAAATGCAAAATGATGTTCAGATTAAAAATTATGACTTATAGGCTTAATATTGCTTAGGTTAGCGTCCAAATCCATTATTTATCCTCATTAATAAAACGTACTGCACTGTACTTACGAATATTACAGATATTAGTCAAAGTCATAGACATTAGTCTCATAAGTATAGCTGTATAGCGGTATAAGTTATGTATATAATTGTCTTTCGGAAACAGTTATTTTTATTGCTCTTCTTAATAATACAATTGTGCAAAAGGGGTCTCGTTATAGTATCGGCAATTGTCTTATCATTCGAGTTAACAAAACTAATAATTTTATCCAAAGGAAAATAAATTTAGTATAATGTTCGTACAATTTATGTGCGAAACATTTTGTAAGGAAGTATGGTTTGAACATCTCGTAATAACTTTTTTCCGTATTGAGCCAGTCTTAAGCGAGAGAATAACTTGCAAAAGATTTGACAAGAGTAGCGTAACATAAACTCGAAACACATTTGAAACTCAAACAAAAGATTAAGTTTGCATAAAATAACAGATAAAGATGACATTAAATTTTTCTTAAACATGTTATATTCGTGAGTTACAATAAATGAGAAATAATTTTAAAGTTATTATTTCGTTTTCTTTATAAATCAATTAGAAATTAAGGTTTAAATTTAAAAAAATTTTAATCTAAAGAATTTTAGACTTTTATAAAAAAAAAGTTGACTGTCATGTATTATTAAATAAAGCATAGGTAACACTAAAAAATAAAAAAGTAACACTTTAGTGCTATTTTATTGTCACACAGGAAACTTAACCACAACACAATTGCAAATCACGCTAAACTTATCTAAATCTCTACTCTTATTTAAAATTTAATTTATAATAAGAATAGCATAAATGGGTTGTTATCTCAACAATGAGGAAAACCTATTGCTGAAAGTACGGCCGTGTATAGCAATCATAGAAATAAAAAGCATTGCAACATAAAATGGCAAGCAGTTTGATATTTCTGATGCAAACACTAATATAAAGCTAATTTTATTCGGTCTAATATCATGTCATGACTTGTTTCGTGTTTGCAATAAAACAAAAAACAAAAAAAGAAGAGAACATACTTTTATATATTAATTTTGTGTTATTCGCCGCCGCATAACAACTAAATAAATGATGTTAGCATTGAAAGTGTTGGACGTCTACGTCTGCAAACCATTGTAAATCAAAATTTTATTCTGCATATTACAGTACTTTAAATCTAGTGCCACAAGTTTCGCATCAATAAATAATGCGAAATTTATCGTAATATGGTCTGAAATTTCAGTTTGTCTCTCGTCATACCATTACTGGATTTATAAAGATTTGAAACGTCAAACAATAAACTCGCGGCCATATCTATAAACTAATATATTTTATACTCGCAAGCTTTATATAAATTTTTTAAGCAAAATATAAAAGAAGACATTTTATTTTCCATTAAATTTTATAAACTTTATGTTTTTTTTTATGAAATCAGACCACTCGTAACTTTGAAGAACATTCTCGTAAATCAATTTTTACAAACATTATATTTACCTGAAACATATGAGATATTGATATTTTATAACTTCTACTGTCGAAAAGCGGGACATAATGTTTGAAAATAAAAATTAAATTGAGTTAAAGTTTGGGTAAAGACACGCATAAATAAAATTATACGCCAAACTGATGGGTCTAATGAAGCATTTGCTAAATTAAGTTATTAAAAATAGATATTCGAGAGAAATAAAGTTCAGCACAAGAACCGACTTTTATCGATTTTT
>JAQIYA010001812.1:0-11482 GCA_034699355.1 Microtritia minima
GGAGGAGTTTGAGGTGATTATGCGTGAGAGCGCGACCGCGTTTCGCGCTTTACTCGACGAGTGGCGAGCGGTTATCGTGACGGCCAACACTGGCCACACAGACGCCGGCGGGAAGGATGCCGGCGGTGGTGGTGTCGCCAATAACGGCAATAACGGTCTGTCGAAGAAGTGGAAACTTATGCGAAACAAGTGGTGCTCGAGAGCCAAAAAGGAGGAGGAGGTGTCCGACGAGTGCGATCAGTTCGGCCATCAGTTGGTGCCCTCCATGGCTCTCATACCGACCGTCTGCTCGGTGTGCGCGTCACTCGTGTGGCTCACGAAGAGACTGGTATGCAAGCGATGCGGACTTACGCTTCACAAGAAGCACTCCAAACAGCTGGTCATTGATTTTTCGGCGAACCAAAGTCGGAGTCCGACCGCCGAACAGCTGACTCAACACTTAATTCACTCAATTAATCGTTATTCTCATTATTTCGTTATCTCTCGTTATTATCACACTCTCCTCAATCACATGAGCTAACATTGAGAGAAACGCTAAACAAAGCTAATTATGAAAACGAAATATGAATTGAAAGTTATTTGGAAAAACTTCTCATTCATTATGCATTTTACACGTTCGCCAACAATAGATGGCAATAGTGGAGCATTAGTTTTAACTTTGATAAAGTTTAGTTAACGGCTATTAATTGAATAAATTTGTTTCTGTTGTGAAATCGTGGCTCACATTCGAAACTATAACCGCAGCCACTAATGTGTGGCCGTTTTGTGCGATTACTGATTCGCATTTATCGACAGTTACGACGCCGAGCGCGACATCGAAAGACGCAAAACCGAAAGCGAAAAGCCAAGCGAATGATATATAAGCCGAAACACGAGACAGTCAGTCGGTCGGAGAATAGCCGCACCACTAAATCCGATTCGGACAGCCAGAAGTCGAAGGAGTTGGCGGGAAAGAGTTGGCGGCAAATTTTGAAGTCGCAAATGGACACGTTCTACGGGGTGGCCAACGATAGCCAGAGTCAGGACAAGCGGTCGATCACGATCACCAACATTAGCCACATGGAGCACATGAGAGTGGCCAACGTCGACAACTATCTGCGGCGAATCAATTATCGGGTGAACGGCAGGATCGGAAGCGGCGCTTACGGCACGGTCTACAAGGCGTACAGACTCGATGAGAACGACAAGACGGACGAAGAGCTGATCGCCTGCAAGACCATCGATCTGCTGGGCACGAATCAGCGCAAAATGGAGATCGAAGTACTGACGCTGAAGACGCTCGACCACCAGAATGTGATCTCGTTCTACGACTGATGTCTCGTCAACAACACCGCCTTCCTGTTCATGGAGTTCGCCGACGGCAAGACAATGCTCAACGAGATCTACTACGCGCCGCTCGACAACCGCACTGCGCGCCGATACTTTCGGCAGATGACGGACGCGGTGGCGTACATGCACACCAGAAACGTGGCGCACCGCGATCTCAAGCTGGAGAACATCCTACTCGTCAGATCGAAAAACGAGCCCAACTCGAAGCACGTGAAGATCAGCGACTTTGGCCTCTCGATGATGGTGTACCGCAAGAGCAGCAGTTCGGTGAGTACCGGCACGTTCGCCGGCACTCGCGCTTATATGGCGCCGGAGATATTGCGGCTCGAGGTGTACAGCGAATACTATCGCCGGCGCTCTCGCGGTCTGGCGTTTGATCCGTTCAAGTCGGACATGTGGGCGCTCGGCGTGTGTCTGTACGAGATGCTCACCAGAGTGTATCCGTTCGGCAGCGGTGACAGCGGACAGATGCTCGAACGACAGCAGCGCAAAGAGTGGAGTTATCCGAAAGCGGTGAGGGATAGCATCGATCCGAGAGCTGATGACCTGCTGAGACAACTGTTCGAACCGAATAGCGATAAGAGACCCAATCCGTCGATGGTCTTGTTTCACGAGTGGATGGACGAGTAGACAGTCTGGCGATCGTACATAATAGACAATAGTTTATATTTATAAGAATGTCGTTTTAATGCTTCTGTCAAAAGAAAATTTCTGTAAAATATTTTCATGAATTGAAACTCACAAATATTTATTTATATATACAAAAATATAAAAGTAAACTTAAAATAGAACAAGATTTGTTAATTTCTATACCATATTTCAAATTTAATTCATGTCTAATACCAATTCATGACCAAATAAATTGATAGGTATTTTATTATGAAAATAAAGTTTAGAATTTATTATAATAACAAAAACATGTACGAATAAATTTGCACATATTTTATATTTTATATTTAAAATGATTTTGTTTCAAAAAATATTATTAATAACTTTTGATCGTAAATTAAAACGAGTATTTTTTAATTTTCAATTTTAAAAAATATTCACAATCCAGACTCAAATTAAAAGTTATTGAATTGAATTGAATCTTTATTTAGACAGAGAACCAAAAATAGCAAAATGCTAGGTTCAATTTGGACTCTGTATACATTTACATACAAATTTATATTTTACCAAATTATTCTGTCCAGCCCTGTGTCACCCTATTGTTTGGTTTTAAAGAAAAATTAGTTTAATTAAAACATTTTCCAGTGTTTTTATCAAAAATAACATATATTTATTTTTTTAATTTATCTAATGACTTATGCTAATCTAATGTCATAAAATAATTCATTATTCACTATAACTGACTGTCCCTTACTGACTGACTGTACCTTATATTAAATAAAAACATAATTTAGATCACATATAATTTATCATATATTAAGTAAAATATTTTGATCGAATAAATTCTGAATAATTACAAAAACAATTCAATGCAATACTCGAAGCGAGATATTAATCTTTATGAATGTTAACTAAACGAATAAATATTTTTATTATCTCCACAGTTTTCCTTTTAGCCTAATTTTATTTATTTATTTTATTGTTTGCTCCCTCTTATCTCTCGTCTTGATTTACTTATTCAATCTAATTTCTCTGATTGCTTAAACTTTACTTTAACTCATAAGTATTATTTATTCGCTGTGACTGACAAACATTAAATATTGCCTGTATTTATCAATATATCGTTTATGTTTATTTCAAATCCGATAGTAATTCAATTGTCAAACAGTGAAATTTTAAGCGCCAACAGTTGCCAAACCAACCAAATATATATATTTTAATAAATTTGATTTTCTAATACATTATGCAAATTCCCAAAACTGAAATTCCTATCGCTTTCAAACCATATATTCACCAAATTTACTAAAACAATAAAAGAAAACTCTGCAAAAACTTTTCATTCGTTGTCTCGTTTGGCCTACTTTTTTATTAGTAATATTTTTTTGCATTTTGATTATTTTCATTTAATTTTATTAGCGCTTTATAATAATCTTATCACGTAAAGGGAGAAAAAAAGATTTGTCTCACATATATATATATTTCATTTTACGGTCGCCTTTTCTTATTACCTGCCATATACTGGGAGAACAGATCGCTTTTTATTTATGGCCTTTATTTTAGAGCTTATTATGATTGCAATTCTTTTGTTCGCACTCTCTCTTTCTTTCTCCCCCTCTCTCTCACTATATATATATTTTATTTTGTCATTTTATTGCAGCACAATAATAGTGAACAGCAATTAAGTTCATTTTAATTACTATACCTTTTTTTTATTAGTTTCTAAAGAATTTTCTATTTTTATTTGATTTTTATCATCAAAAAACACTTCTTTTTTTGCAGAACTCATTTTTCGTGGAACATCGAGTTTATAGATTTGACAATTGGCTGTCTCTAACCCTCTATCAATAATGGCCAGGGGTTGTAAAAAATTGAATGTCTCCGATTATAATGCAAATAACTTCGCTGTGTTAAACTTATTAACTTAGAAACAGATACCCTAAAAACAATGTTTTAGACCGCATTTCGTGTATAGCCCGCACTTGGAATACTTAAAATATTGAGCGGCAAACTTTATGACTTCTTTTTAAATTTTCAATTTTTATTCAACGAATTTTGTGAAATAAGTTACAGATAATTAACAAATGCAATCAATATTTATTTCTTTAGATAAGCTGGCCTTCGCTAATTTGAATATCGAGTTACGGGTCAATCAATTGAAAATTATGATTTCGAAACTGAAAATATTAGATCCTTCTATCCATTAGTATCATATGTTGAATTCAATGTTCTTTGTTGAATCAGGCGAAGAATGTGATGGCTTTGAATAAATTATAAGATTTTTATTTAAATCTTTATTTGCACTTTTTAACATTCAAAATAAAATTTCATGTATAGGCCGCATCCCATGTATTGTCAGCAAATCAAAACTTTTTACAAAATTTACTTTTTTCCATAGATAGGCCGCTGGCTATCATAGTGTTTTTAGGGTTAATGTTAAAAGTTTTCAAATTTCTAAAATTTAAGGTTTTACAACAAAATTCTAAAACAAAACGACTTTTTAGCTAAATTTTTATTAGAAGAATAATTTAATTTAAGTTAAGTTAATTGTAGTCTTAGTTCAAAATTATATAAAACAATGCTCGTATGTGTTTTAATAAAGCTTCAAAATTTGATAAATAAAAGTCAAGATTGGCATTAGTTTACAAATACAGTGGTAACTAAATTATTAACATTCATCGTTCAAGAGTTAACTAAGCATTGTCTGTATCAGTTAAAGGTAAACCTTTCTTTTTATCTTTAAATAAAATACTTTTCTTATTTACAAACTTTTTCACGTGTTATTTAAATGTTAAAACAAAGTATTAATAAAATTGGTAATGATTGCGAGCCCCTGTCTGAAGGTCTAGTTATGGCTGACAAGTCAAGATCGAGCAAACTATTGATAGCCCTCTGGCCGGGACTCTGCCATAACTAATTACACCCGATATCACTCGTTTGTTCCGTTTGTAAACTTAAATTATTAAAATTATTAAAACGGCAACTAATTTTAGGGCTACGAAGCGCATAAGGAAATGTAGTTAAGTCTGTTTCGCTGATTAGATAATTGAAATTAAGCTTCGAGGCGTTTACTTGCGTTTATCGTTCTCTCGTAGATATCGGTGAATATATACATATAAAATTATACAATTTATATAGTTATACAATTGGTGTGTGTTTTATATGAATATAGAGGTATGATTCATAACAGGTGTCGGAATGGAAGATAAAATAAAACTCTCTAACATTGAGAGCGTATATGAATACAAGTCGAATCAATTTTAAAGGTTAAGAAATGTATGGAAAAAAATACATTCAGTTTTTTTCAGAAATAATTATTTTATTGTGAAATTTTATATTTTTTTTATTTAAAAACATTACTCAATATGAAAATCTGAATATATTTTTGATTTTGTTGTTAACGACAAAAATATTTCACTATAAAATTTCGCACTTCTTATTCAATGCATGCATTTACCAGATTTATTTCGGGCTCTGTTGAAAAAAAATAATTAAATAAAAAATATATAAGTTTTTTTTACTTAGTTTATATCAGCACACGTTTAGCGTTAGTTAAGAAAAATGTTTTTTCTTTAAAAAAAATTTTACGCCGCCGTTCAAAACCATATCTATCTGTATCTGATCTGAAATAAATAATCGACTTTATAAATCGGTTCAACTATTTTCGCTCGTCTTTTTTTGCGCGACTAAAGCTCGAAAATAGCAACTCTATCGGGAACAACGACCGCGGATGGCGTTCCCGATGATCTGTCCTCGCAATGCTTATGGAAAATGTTATTTTTTCTCCTGTCAACAACAACGAAGAGGAGTCGCAAACTGAAAGCCGAGAAACCGCATTCCAACGGTGCGCGATGTCGACGATCCGGGCTATCAAAACAAACAAAAAGACAATTCTCGACTTATCCGACTTGTAATTAATTTCATCTCAAGTATCGGCTACACAGCCATTTCAATATTGATAATTATACGGTTGCGATAAAAGACAATCGTCTCTCTGTCGAGACCGGTTTCGTACCATTGTTGCTAATTTGAGGCATACCTCTCATCAGATATTTTCGTTTTACTCGTTTTATTAAGTTTATTATATTTCATTAAATTTATTATTATAAAGGATTTTTATGTTAAAAAATTTTACTGTTCCGTAATTTTTCTGAATATTTATTAAACAATTTATTAACATTTCTAATTTTTCAATTTCATATCGTTTTACTTAATTAATTTTTAAAAAATATTTTTGAATAACTTTTAAATTGAATCAAACTTTTATAAATTACAGTACTATTTTCATATCTATGCCTAAATAATAAATTATTTACACAAATTTTTTATTTCAAAAAATTAAATTTATTGTAAATCAGTAATAATTACATGAACTACAATTTTAAAAGCAATTTTAATAATAATAAAAAATGCTAGAATTAGAAAAATAAGTTAAAATGCATTTTAAAGGGAGCATAAAATTAAATGCATTTACTCACAGACTTTGATGACAAACCAATCGGTGGACGATATTCGGCACAAGTGTTGTGCGCAAGTTTGGTCATAAAGAGAGCAACTCCATGACAGTATTTTGGACACAGTTTACAACTGTCCACGGATAAGCTCTCTTTATGACCAAACTTGTACGTCTCTCTCTTCAGCCGTTGTGTAAAATCTCTTTTAGTCGCACCTCTCTTTAAGATCAACAAACATTAATGCCGACCATCGACGGCATACTATCATTTGCTAATATGATTGCGCAGCATATTAGCGATAGATAGCGAAATGTTTGAATTGGGTTTCGAAAGAGTTGGAGCAAACATTTGTTTGATTCTATTCTTCTTCTCGACCTCTTCTTCTTCGTGAGCGACTTAACCAAACGCTCTCTTAACGAGTACTGAACTTCTACTCTTATGTGGTGAACCAGAAAATGTTAGCGAAAAAAAAGAAGTGATTTTAGATAACAAGTTATGAGTTATATTGGAGTTGCGGAGAATTAGTAATAAAAAAAATTATATATATATATATAATATATATAAAACTCATTCATTATACTGTATATAATATATAATAAGTATACAAAACTATAGTTGTTGTAAAAACTTCTCTATCAAACAATTTCATAATGCGTACTCGTCGCGCACATACTCACTCTCTCGTCATCCTTTTTTTCGTCAAACATGGTTATCGCAACTTTTTTTCTGGGTCTCATAAAGTTATTAAAAAATTAAACACAAGAGATATCTCTTAATAAAAAAAAGAGAGAATAGCTTCACATCAAACACACCAATACTCATACAGACTCTGGTAATACTGTGCGAGAGAGAGAAATACAGCTATAATACCGGTACTGTTATATGGAAATGCCTGCACTCAACACAACAAGACGAATACGTGTCGTTCCCAAGTGTATGGAGAAAAAAAGGCGAATATATAGATAGGTATGTAATAGTCTATTATCGCATACATATCGTAAAAAGCTTAGTGTCGCACAAAAAAATTCTTATGATGTGATAACACCATTAAAACTCTCTTTTGAAATTTTGTTTTAGGCATTACATTAATAGCAGAGTGTTTCGGAGTCTCTCTCTCTCTCTCTCTCTCTCTCTCTCTCTCTCTCTTACTTTCTTATCAATCCTAGCAACTTGTCATCTTAATAAAAAAAAAGTACAGTAAATATTTAACAGTAAAAGTTAAACAGAGAATCCGTCGTAAATTAATTTGAGCTCTTATAAAGTGTTTGCGAGTGTGTGCCCGGAAAAAAATTTCGTGAGTGATATATTGAATACCACTTTATTGCTTCAGTTAAAAGTTCAGATTGAGATTGTGTTCTCTGAACGTATGACTGCGTATTCTTAACCAAACTGCAGTATAATAATTGCAATTATAATTGCCAGAAACTATGAGAATGAAAATTAAAATTTCTGCTTATCTGTCTCTCTCTTAAAAGGCTTATTTCTATTATTATTTTTCATTGCTTTATTTAATTACGTGCATATTTGCTGCATTTATTCCTATGCGAAAGTAAACGATTATAAAATAATTCTAATGAAATTTATTTTTATATAGAAATTTTCATTTTGAAAAACCCATAATCTGGCAAATCATGTATGAAATAATTCAAAAATTGTCATTTATTTAATGCTAGCATTAATGTTGATTCACAAAATCAAATATTCTATTTGCTGGTGAATAACTTGTACACTGTCATCATTTTAAGATAATTGTTGGTAAAAAAAATTAATATATTATTATAAATTTACTTGTTTTTCTAAAATATACATTTTTAAAAATTAATGCAGATAAAACAAAAAAAAATTAATAATAAACGAAACAATAACTCTAGAAATAAGTTTAATAGCCATCAAAGTTATTGTTCAGTTCTCAATAGCAAGTTGTGGAACATTAAGTGCAAGTTATATTCGCGCAGACCGTTAACCTAAATTTTTGCACTTACCTTTCATAAAATCATATAAACCTTTTAAAAATATTTTTTATTTTTATTATAATTCATATATAGCATAGAATATTTTTTTGACATGAATTGTCTATTTTTTCTAAAAGAGTTTGAAAGCTCTTATTCAAATGTGCTCTTTTACTTAATATCTCGGATGTCAATCTCTTGATGGGGTCTTTCCGGACGGTGTTATTTGTTATCATTTCTTCAGCGTTGGACTTCATTGAATTTTAAAAGTAAATTATAATCTCAGTTAAATATATTATTTATATAAATAAAATTTTCATATTTATTTAATTTGCTTCTCACTTGAACTTAAAGACACAATATATAAAGTAAATTGAAATACCAATTAGTCGGACACTTGTCATTACAATATTTAACGTTATTAGCAATTAAGTGGAAATTAAAAGTTCATATCAATAATAACTAATAACAACATTTAACAGTTTTCTCGTTTTAGCTTTAATAATCAAAATCACAAGTTATTCTTATTTTTATAAATTATTCTTTTCAAAGTTTGATTAAAACGAATGCTTAATTATTATTATTATTAATTGTCAAATTTAAAATATGAATTATATTTTTTTCATGACAAAATAAAGGTACAAATGAGACGCTGGATATATATTTTCACTTTTTTATAATTAAATCGTTATTACATCAAGTGATTTATGTTGTCACTAATAGTAGTATATATATATATTTATATATATACAGTATATATAATCTATAATATACTGTATAATGTTATTCAATTGTTCTTTCGATTTGTATTTAATGATGAAAAAAAAGAAGTGTTAAAGACGTAGAATGGCGTTCAGAAAGTATACACTTTTAAAAATGAACAGTAGTGTGATTTATCAGTTGTCAGCACCAAATGAATTCATTTTTGTCTCTCTTCTTTGAATTAAGTTTAATTAAATATTATTTTGCTGCGAATATCGATTAAAATTTTCATTAATGAAGTGTTTAAGTGTGAGAGAGTGAGTGTGTTATGTGTTATGCGTGTGTATATATAAGTGTTTGTATGAGATTTGTAGCGAAATCTGGTTTCCGCTAATTATTTATCCTATCGTGTCTTCGTTTTAATGTTCGACAATAATTGCTTATTATTATTAAGTAATAATAATAAAATTATTTCCATTAAAAAAGAAAGAAAGAGAGAAATGTTTTTCTGTTTCGATTCGTTTCTTCCGTTCGGCCAAAATCGGTGTAGTGTTATGTGATTTGCCGTATTTGTGTTGTCTTTATTTATATCGTTTGGGATGCGCTGTTTTAAAGTGGTTAAGTGGGAAGTTAGTCATGTATTTGTTTTTTGTCGCTGAATGAATCTTCTTTTAAACGTGTGTTGCATAATAATAATGATTACTTAAAAATACAATACAACATAGTTTTATCCGTAACTTTTAATATTTATCCGTCAAAAGAACCGATCCGTTTGAGACGAACTGATTAGTTAAGAGAGAAACGAATTAATTTTCAATTGCGATTAAAAAACTAATGATGTCTCGCATTCATACCATTATCATTATTTTGCTGCAAATGGTCGGTAACCTTCATTCGGGCGTCGGGAACGTCAAAGTTGAGTCCGAGTCGGAGGAGCGTCTTGTTCTCCATCACGGCTTTGGCGATGTCGGTCTCGATTCGATTGCCCATAATCTGCGGCCTCTGATTCGTGGCCCGAAACTCTAATACATTCTGTTTTACGAGCAGCGCTCTGACCAACTCGCGCATCATTGGACCGGACAGGTAATTGGATTCTAGGTTTATCGTCCTCAGCGTCTGATTGTCTTTGATGGCGTCGATCAGCTTCTCGGCGGACCCGTCGGTGAGTCCCGTGTTGGCCAGACTCAGCGTCCGCAGGTGTGTATTAGTTTTTAAGCCGTCGAACAGCTTCTTAAACGTCTCGCGCGGTATATATTTTACATTATTTAGGTTAAGCTCAGTCAGTTGCGGGTCGTTTCTGGACACCTGCTCGGCAGTCTTGACAGGATCGGTCGAGTTGTCGGGCTCGAACGGCATCTTCTTGGGCACCGACGCCTTGACGATCGACTCGAACTTGTCGCCAATCTTCTGGCCCTTATTCAGGATCGAGTTGTGAAATTGGTCCTGATTGAGCAGCGAGTGCAGGCCCAGAATGCCAGCCAAGTCCACCAGATCGGCTTCGGTCGCGTCGTTGAGCGCCGAGCCCTCGTCGTCCTCCAAGTCCAGTATGATCTTCTCGTCCAGACCCACATTGGCGTTGTTCTTATCAGTCTCTTTTGGTACCCATATTTTGCCTGTGGTTTTCAGAGATCGAAATAAATAATTAATATTTTTATCGCTATTTCGAAAAAAAAAATTGACTTAATGTCAATCACGAATCACACGCCTCTTCATCGTCAACAAGACTCGAGACTCAATCGCTCTCATTCTTGTTCTCGCTCTCAATGAATTATTTCATTCATTTTCTTCTAACATGACATGCATTACACGCCACACTAGCGATCTCTCTCTCTCTCTCTCTCTCTCTCTCTCTCTCTCTCTCTCTCCACACTCTCTCGATTAATTAAATGCGAGTAAAAACATGCTAAACTTTTTTTATTTCATTAAACTGTTTAGTGCCAGACATTCTTTGGCGAACTATATTTTTAGGATGCCTTTTAAAAAACGCCAATAAATGTGCGCAAAAATAGCGCAGCAGCACATCGGAAGAGGGGAAACAAATCCATGGCAATGAAATTTTGAATATCTTTTTTTTCTCCTAACGCTAAGGCAATGAAGAACGAACAAGGAATACGAAGAAGTGATTTGTTTTTGATTTAACAATTCGTGCAGAACAGCAGAAAAACTTGGCTTTTGTGTGCCTTTAAAATAATATTTTTTTTCCTCTTGCTTTAACATTTTAGTTAATGGTTAAAGTTATTCTCACAAACCAAACTTTGTTTTATTTGGGACGTGTATCATAGCTTTTTTTAATGCAATCGTAACAATAATAACCCTAACAATAGTAAATAGAGTATTATATTTCGCGTTATTATTATAATTATGGCCAAAAGGGATAAGAGATCCGCGCCCGCGAACAATAACGAGACAAATTTTCGCCCATATCTTCAGGGTTTACAGAGT